>JAECXF010000076.1:25000-58702 GCA_018151655.1 Drosophila bocqueti
AAAATCTGAAAAAATCTGAAAAATCTGAAAAAAATCTGAAAAAATCTGAAAAATCTGAAAAATCTGAAAAATAAAATCTGAAAAATCTGAAAAATCTGAAAAATCTGAAAAATAAAAAAAAATCTGAAAAATAAGAAAAAATCTGAAAAATCTGAAAAATCTGAAAAATCTGAAAAAATCTGAAAAATCTGAAAAATCTGAAAAAAAAATCTGAAAAATCTGAAAAATCTCAAAAAATCTGAAAAAAAAATCTGAAAAAAAATCTGAAAAAATCTGAAAAATCTGAAAAAATCTGAAAAATCTGAAAAAAATCTGAAAAATCCTGAAAAATCTGAAAAATCTGAAAAATCTGAAAAATAAAAAAAAAAATCTGAAAAATCTGAAAAATCTGAAAAAAATCTGAAAAATATGAAAAATCTGAAAAATCTGAAAAATCTGAAAAAATCTGAAAAATCTGAAAAATCTGAAAAATATGAAAAATCTGAAAAAAATCTGAAAATCTGAAAAATCTGAAAAAATCTGAAAAATCTGAAAAATCTGAAAAAAATCTGAAAAAATCTGAAAATCTGAAAAATCTGAAAAATCTGAAAAAATCTGAAAAATCTGAAAAATCTGAAAAAAAAAATCTGAAAAAATCTGAAAAATCTGAAAAATCTGAAAAAAAAAAAAAAAATCTGAAAAATCTGAAAAATAAAAAATCTGAAAAAATCTGAAAAATCTGAAAAATCTGAAAAATCTGAAAAAATCTGAAAAATCTGAAAAATCTGAAAAAATGAAAAATCTGAAAAATCTGAAAAATCTGAAAAATCTGAAAAATCTGAAAAATCTGAAAAAAAAAAAAATCTGAAAAAAATCTGAAAAATCTGAAAAAATCTGAAAAAATCTGAAAAATGAAAAAAATGAAAAAATCTGAAAAAATCTGAAAAATCTGAAAAATCTGAAAAAATCTGAAAAAAATCTGAAAAATCTGAAAAAAAAATCTGAAAAATCTGAAAAATCTGAAAAATCTGAAAAATCTGAAAAATCTGAAAAATCTGAAAAATCTGAAAAATCTGAAAAATCTGAAAAATCTGAAAAATCTAAAAAAAAATCTGAAAAATCTGAAAAAAAATCTGAAAAATCTGAAAAATCTGAAAAAATAAAAAAAAAAAAAAAGAAAAATAAAAAAAAAAATCTGAAAAATCTGAAAAATCTGAAAAATCTGAAAAAATCTGAAAAATCTGAAAAAATCTGAAAAATCTGAAAAATCTGAAAAATCTGAAAAATCTGAAAAATCTGAAAAATCTGAAAAATCTGAAAAATCTGAAAAATCTGAAAAATCTGAAAAATTCTGAAAAATCTGAAAAATCTGAAAAAAAATCTGAAAAATATGAAAAATCTGAAAAATCTGAAAAAATCTGAAAAAAAATCTGAAAAATCTGAAAAATCTGAAAAATAAAAAAAAAATCTGAAAAATCTGAAAAATCTGAAAAATCTGAAAAAAATCTGAAAAATCTGAAAAAATCTGAAAAAAAATCTAAAAAAATCTGAAAAATCTGAAAAATCTGAAAAAAAATCTGAAAAATCTGAAAAATATGAAAAAATCTGAAAAATAAAAAAAATCTGAAAAATCTGAAAAATCTGAAAAATCTGAAAAATCTGAAAAATCTGAAAAATCTGAAAAAAATGAAAAAAAAATCTGAAAAATCTGAAAAAAAATCTGAAAAATATGAAAAATCTGAAAAAATCTGAAAAATCTGAAAAATCTGAAAAAAAAAAATCTGAAAAATAAAAAAAAATGAAAAATCTGAAAAATCTGAAAAATATAAAAAAAATCTGAAAAATCTGAAAAATCTGAAAAATCTGAAAAATCTGAAAAAATCTGAAAAATAAAAAAAATCTGAAAAATCTGAAAAATCTGAAAAATCTGAAAAATCTGAAAAATCTGAAAAATCTGAAAAAGAAAAATCTGAAAAAATCTGAAAAATCTGAAAAATCTGAAAAATAAAAAAAAAAAAATCTGAAAAAATCTGAAAAATGAAAAAAAAAATCTGAAAAATCTGAAAAATCTGAAAAAATCTGAAAAATCTGAAAAATCAGAAAAATCTGAAAAATCTGAAAAAAAATCTGAAAAATCTAAAAAAAATCTGAAAAAAATCTGAAAAATCTGAAAAATCTGAAAAATCTGAAAAATCTGAAAAATCTGAAAAATCTGAAAAAAAATCTGAAAAAATCTGAAAAAATCTGAAAAATCTGAAAAATCTGAAAATATAAAAAATCTGAAAAAAACTGAAAAATCTAAAAAAATCTGAAAAATCTGAAAAATCTGAAAAATCTGAAAAATCTGAAAAATCTGAAAAAAATCTGAAAAAAATCTGAAAAATCTGAAAAATCTGAAAAAAAATCTGAAAAAAAAATCTGAAAAATCTGAAAAAATCTGAAAAATCTGAAAAATCTGAAAAATCTGAAAAATCTGAAAAATCTGAAAAATCTGAAAAATCTGAAAAATCTGAAAAAATCTGAAAAATCTGAAAAATCTGAAAAATCTGAAAAATCTGAAAAAATCTGAAAAATCTGAAAAATCTGAAAAAATCTGAAAAAATCTGAAAAATCTGAAAAATCTGAAAAATCTGAAAAATCTGAAAATCTGAAAAATCTGAAAAATCTGAAAAAATCTGAAAAATCTGAAAAATCTGAAAATAAAAAAAAGAAAAATCTGAAAAATCTGAAAAAAATCTGAAAAATCTGAAAAATCTGAAAAAAAATCTGAAAAATAAAAAAATCTGAAAAATCTGAAAAATCTGAAAAATCTGAAAAATCTGAAAAAAAATCTGAAAATCTGAAAAATCTGAAAAATCTGAAAAAATCTGAAAAATCTGAAAAAAATCTGAAAAAAGAAAAAAAAAATCTGAAAAATCTGAAAAATCTGAAAAAAATCTGAAAAATCTGAAAAATCTGAAAAATCTGAAAAATCTGAAAAATCTGAAAAAAATCTGAAAAATCTGAAAAATGAAAAAAATAAAAAAAATCTAAAAAAAATCTGAAAAAATCTGAAAAATCTGAAAAAAATCAAAAAAATCTGAAAAAATCTGAAAAATCTGAAAAATCTAAAAAAAAAATCTGAAAAATCTGAAAAATCTGAAAAATCTAAAAAAAAATCTGAAAAAATCTGAAAAAATCTGAAAAATCTGAAAAAAATCTGAAAAAATCTGAAAAATCTGAAAAATCTGAAAAATCTGAAAAAATCTGAAAAAATCTGAAAAATCTGAAAAATAAAAAAATGAAAAAATCTGAAAAAATAGAAAAAAAATCTGAAAAATGAAAAAAAAATCTGAAAAATCTGAAAAATCTGAAAAATCTGAAAAATAAAAAAAAAAAAATCTGAAAAATCTGAAAAAATCTGAAAAAATCTGAAAAATCTAAAAATATAAAAAATCTGAAAAATCTGAAAAAAATCTGAAAAATAAAAAAAAATCTGAAAAAAATCTGAAAAAATCTGAAAAATATAAAAAAAAAAAAATCTGAAAAAAATCTGAAAAAATCTGAAAAATCTGAAAAATCTGAAAAATCTGAAAAAAAATCTGAAAAATCTGAAAAAAAATCTGAAAAATCTGAAAAAATCTGAAAAATGAAAAAAATCTGAAAAATCTGAAAAATCTGAAAAATCTGAAAAATCTGAAAAATCTGAAAAATCTGAAAAATCTGAAAAATCTGAAAAATCTGAAAAATCTGAAAAAAAATCTGAAAAAATCTGAAAAATCTGAAAAATCTGAAAAATCTGAAAAAAATCTGAAAAAAATCTGAAAAAATCTGAAAAATATAAAAAAAAAAAAAAAATCTGAAAAATCTGAAAAATCTGAAAAATCTGAAAAATAAAAAATCTGAAAAATCTGAAAAATCTGAAAAAATCTGAAAAATGAAAAAAAAATCTGAAAAATAAAAAAATCTGAAAAATCTGAAAAATCTGAAAAATCTGAAAAATCTGAAAAAAAAAAAAAAAATCTGAAAAATCTGAAAAAAAAATGAAAAAAAAAAAAAAAAAATCTGAAAAATCTGAAAAATCTGAAAAATCTGAAAAAATGAAAAAAAAAAATCTGAAAAATCTGAAAAATCTGAAAAATCTGAAAAATCTGAAAAAAAAATCTGAAAAATCTAAAAAATAAGAAAAATCTGAAAAAATCTGAAAAATCTGAAAAATCTGAAAAATCTGAAAATCTGAAAAATCTGAAAAATCTGAAAAATCTGAAAAAATCTGAAAAATCCTGAAAAATCTGAAAAATCTGAAAAATCTGAAAAAATCTGAAAAAATCTAAAAAATCTGAAAAATCTGAAAAATCTGAAAAATCTGAAAAATAAAAAAAATCTGAAAAATAAAAAATCTGAAAAATCTGAAAAATCTGAAAAATCTGAAAAAATCTGAAAAATCTGAAAAAATCTGAAAAAATCTGAAAAATCTGAAAAATCTGAAAAATCTGAAAAATCTGAAAAAAATGAAAATCTGAAAAATCTGAAAAATCTGAAAAAAATCTGAAAAAATCTGAAAAAATCTGAAAAAAATCTGAAAAATCTGAAAAATCTCTAAAAAAAAAAATCTGAAAAATCTGAAAAATCTGAAAAATCTGAAAAAATCTGAAAAATCTGAAAAATCTGAAAAATCTGAAAAATCTGAAAAAAATCTGAAAAAAATCTGAAAAATCTGAAAAAATCTGAAAAATAAAAATCTGAAAAATCTGAAAAATCTGAAAAATCTGAAAAATCTGAAAAATCTGAAAAAAAATCTGAAAAAATCTGAAAAATCTGAAAAATCTGAAAAATGAAAAAATAAAAAAAATCTGAAAAATCTGAAAAAAAATCTGAAAAATCTGAAAAATCTGAAAAATCTGAAAAATCTGAAAAATAAAAATCTGAAAAATCTGAAAAAATCTGAAAAATTTCTGAAAAAAAAATCTGAAAAATCTGAAAAATCTGAAAAATCTGAAAAAATCTGAAAAAATCTGAAAAATCTGAAAAATCTGAAAAAAATCTGAAAAATCTGAAAAATCTGAAAAATCTGAAAAATCTGAAAAATCTGAAAAAATCTGAAAAATAAAAGAAAAATCTGAAAAATTTAAAAAAAATCTGAAAAAATCTAAAAAAAATCTGAAAAATCTGAAAAAATCTGAAAAATGAAAAAAATCTGAAAAATCTGAAAAATGAAGAAAAAATCTGAAAAATCTGAAAAATCTGAAAAATCTGAAAAAATCTGAAAAATCTGAAAAATCTGAAAAATCTGAAAAATCTGAAAAAAAAAAATCTGAAAAAATCTGAAAAATCTGAAAAATCTGAAAAATCTGAAAATCTGAAAAATAAAAATCTGAAAAATCTGAAAAATCTGAAAAATAAAATCTGAAATCTGAAAAATCTAAAAAAATCTGAAAAATCTGAAAAAATCTGAAAATCTGAAAAATAAAAAAAAAAAAATCTGAAAAATCTGAAAAATCAAAGAAAAAATCTGAAAAATAAAAATCTGAAAAAAAGAAAATATATAAAAAAAATCTGAAAAATAAAAAATCTAAAAAAATCTGAAAAATCTGAAAAAAAAAATCTGAAAAATCTGAAAAATCTGAAAAATCTGAAAAATCTGAAAAATCTGAAAAATCTGAAAAATCTGAAAAATCTGAAAAATCTGAAAAAAAAAAAAAGAAAAATCTGAAAAATCTGAAAAATCTGAAAAATCTGAAAAATCTGAAAAATCTGAAAATCTGAAAAATCTGAAAAATCTGAAAATCTGAAAAATCTAAAAAAATCTGAAAAATCTGAAAAATCTGAAAAATCTGAAAAAAATGAAAAATCTGAAAAATCTGAAAAATCTGAAAAATCTGAAAAAAATCTGAAAAATCTGAAAAATCTGAAAAATCTGAAAAATCTGAAAAATCTGAAAAATCTGAAAAAAAAAAAAAATCTGAAAAATCTGAAAAAATCTGAAAAAACTGAAAAATCTGAAAAATCTGAAAAATCTGAAAAATTAAAAAAAAAAAAAATCTGAAAAATCTGAAAAAAATCTGAAAAAATCTGAAAAATCTGAAAAATCTGAAAAATAAAAAATCTGAAAAATCTGAAAAATCTGAAAAAATCTGAAAAATCTGAAAAAAAATCTGAAAAATCTGAAAAATCTGAAAAAATCTGAAAAATCTGAAAAATCTGAAAAATCTGAAAAATCTGAAAAATCTGAAAAAAAATCTGAAAAATCTGAAAAATCTGAAAAATCTGAAAAATCTGAAAAATATAAAAAAAAAAAATCAAAAAAAATCTGAAAAATAAAAAAAAAAAAAATCTGAAAAATCTGAAAAATCTGAAAAATCTGAAAAATCTGAAAAATCTGAAAAATCTGAAAAAAATCTGAAAAAATCTGAAAAATCTGAAAAATCTGAAAAAATCTGAAAAAATCTGAAAAATCTGAATAAAATAAAATCTGAAAAAATCTGAAAAATCTGAAAAATCTGAAAATATAAAAAATCTGAAAAATCTAAAAAAAATCTGAAAAAATCTGAAAAATCTGAAAAATAAAAAAAAAAATCTGAAAAATCTGAAAAATCTGAAAAATCTGAAAAATCTGAAAAATAAATCTGAAAAATCTGAAAAATAAAAAATCTGAAAAAATCTGAAAAATCTGAAAAATCTGAAAAATCTGAAAAATCTGAAAAATAAAATCTGAAAAATCTGAAAAAAATTCTGAAAAATCTGAAAAAAAATCTGAAAAATCTGAAAAAAATCTGAAAAATCTGAAAAATCTGAAAAATCTGAAAAATCTGAAAAATATAAAAAAATCTGAAAAATCTGAAAAATCTGAAAAAATCTGAAAAATCTGAAAAAAAAATCTGAAAAATCTGAAAATCTGAAAAATCTGAAAAATCTGAAAAATCTGAAAAATCTGAAAAATCTGAAAAATCTGAAAAATCTGAAAAATCTGAAAAATCTGAAAAATCTGAAAAAAAAATCTGAAAAAAAATGAAAAAATCTGAAAAAATCTGAGAAAAATCTGAAAAATCTGAAAAAAAAAAAAAAATCTGAAAAAATCTAAAAAAAATCTGAAAAATCTGAAAAATCTGAAAAAAATCAAAAAAAAAAAAAAATGTAAAAAAATCTGAAAAATCTGAAAAAATCTGAAAAATCTGAAAAATAAAAAAAAAAAAAATCTGAAAAATCTGAAAAATCTGAAAAATCTGAAAAATCTGAAAAATCTGAAAAATCTGAAAAAATCTGAAAAATCTGAAAATCTGAAAAATCTAAAAAAAATCTGAAAAATCTGAAAAATTGAAAAATCTGAAAAATCTGAAAAATAAAAAATCTGAAAAATCTGAAAAATCTGAAAAGAAAATCTGAAAAATCTGAAAAAAATCTGAAAAATCTGAAAAATCTGAAAAATAAAAAAAATCTGAAAAAAAAAAAAAAAATGAAAAATCTGAAAAATCTGAAAAAATCTGAAAATCTGAAAAAATCTGAAAAATTAGAAAATCTGAAAAATCTGAAAAATCTGAAAAATCTGAAAAATCTGAAAAAACTGAAAAAACAAAAAAATCTGAAAAAAATGAAAAATCTGAAAAATCTGAAAAATCTGAAAAATCTGAAAAATCTGAAAAAATCTGAAAAATCTGAAAAATCTGAAAATCTGAAAAATCTGAAAAATCTGAAAAAAATGAAAAATCTGAAAAAATCAAAAAATCAATGTAAAAATCTGAAAAATCTGAAAAATTAAAAAATCAGAAAAATCTGAAAATAAAAAATCTAAAAATATATCAAAATTTTCTCAAAAATCAATATATATCAATATATCAAAATATATCAATATATATCAATATATATCAATATATATCAATATATATCAATATATATCAATATATATCAATATATATCAATATATATCAATATATATCAATATATATCAATATATATCAATATATATATATATATCAATATATATCAATATATATCAATATATATCAAAATATATCAATATATATCAATATATATCAATATATATCAATATATATCAATATATATCAATATATATCAATATATATCAATATATATCAATATATATCAATATATATCAATATATATCAATATATATCAATATATATCAATATATATCAATATATATCAATATATATCAATATATATCAATATATATCAATATATATCAATATATATCAATATATATCAATATATATCAATATATCAATATATATCAATATATATCAATATATATCAATATATATCAATATATATCAATATATATCAATATATATCAATATATATCAATATATATCAATATATATCAATATATATCAATATATATCAATATATATCAATATATATCAATATATATCAATATATATCAATATATATCAATATATATCAATATATATATCAATATATATTAATATATATCAATATATATCAATATATATCAATATATATCAATATATATCAATATATATCAATATATATCAATATATATCAATATATATCAATATATATCAAAATATATCAAAATATACCAATATATATCAATATATATCAATATATATATCAATATATATCAATATATATCAAAATATATATCAAAATATATATCAAAATATATATCAATATATATCAAAATATATATCAATATATATCAAAATATATATCAATATATATCAAAATATATATCAATATATATCAATATATATCAATATATATCAATATATATCAATATATATCAATATATATCAATATATATCAATATATATCAATATATATCAATATATATCAATATATATCAATATATATCAATATATATCAATATATATCAATATATATCAATATATATCAATATATATCAAAATATATCAATATATATCAATATATATCAATATATATCAATATATATCAATATATATCAATATATATCAATATATATCAATATATATCAATATATATCAATATATATCAATATATATCAATATATATCAATATATATCAATAATATATATCAATATATATCAATATATATCAATATATATCAATATATATCAATATATATCAATATATATCAATATATATCAATATATATCAATATATATCAATATATATCAATATATATCAATATATATCAATATATATCAATATATATCAATATATATCAATATATATCAATATATATATATCAATATATATCAATATATATCAATATATATCAATATATATCAATATATATCAATATATATATCAATATATATCAATATATATCAATATATATCAATATATATCAATATATATCAATATATATCAATATATATCAATATATATCAATATATATCAATATATATCAAAATATATATCAATATATATCAAAATATATATCAATATAACAAATTTATTCAATATATTCAACTATATTATCAATATATATCAATATATATCCAATATGCATCAGTATATCAATATATATCAATATATTTAATATCAATATATATCAATTTAATTTATGCTGCCAATATATATCATTATATTATCAATATTTGTGCCTTCTCCGTTTAGTTTTGTGCTGTCGCGACAGCTAAACGTTAAGCTGCTCCCACTCACACGTTTATCATTATCTATCAGTTCTCCCGCTCTTTGGTGCAGCTGCACTCTTATCTCTTCTACGTCAAGGTACAGTGGTAAGTCTTTATAATGTCAATTGTCTTTCCAAGACCTGTAATAATAGCAATTACTACTAATGATCTATCAGGCTGCTGGCTGTGCGACAACATATCAATATATACCAAGTGCATTGGTGTTGTTGCTCGGACGGTGGACGATGTAAGAAGAAACATCGGTCTGCGTTATTTTGCGAGGCCTGTCGCGAGGTTATCAGAGAAATGATGTCTTTTTTATGCGGCAGACCAAGGGCGGTTTTAACAACATATTATCGAGTTTATCAATAAAAATCATGATATATATCAATATGGACACTCAATTTAATAGCCTTAAACTATTAAATGAGTCTATATAGTCTCAAAAGAACATCAATGTCTGCAGCATATAGGCGGATCTATATATCAACCAGCGGCGAACTCCCAACAGCGTGTCTCATCAACAAGCCTCCACCTCTGAATTCAGTCAAAGAGTTCTGAGATCGAGTGGCAAAAAGATTCGGCATCCGTATATCGGGAGGGACCGCTCCCCGATACAATTTCCGTTTGTCCTGGGGGTCTCAAATGCTGACCTCAAACGCCGTAAATTCACCTGTTCAGGTATCAGGCCGGACTACCGGTCGATATCGCAATGCAGACAATCAGTCTGCAGCGTAAGATGTATATCAATATAGTATCACTATATATCAAACAGATATTTGTTTCTTTTCTCCTGGTCAGACATCGGAAGATGTATCGCCTTTATCAATATATAGCAAAACTAGAGCCGAAAAAATACAAATAAAGGTGGAAATTCAAATTTTCTTATGCTAGGAATATTTCATCTTTCAAAATAAATGTTCCTAATGAACTTCTTTGGAACAATATGCTCTACAATTTCTCAGTATATTGTCGTCAAAGAGTTGAAGCTAAGAAAAGAAACGGCGGCCCGTAGGAATAAGTCTTCCCAGGCCCGACCAGACCACTGCGCCCTCTACGATATCCGCTCAAAATAATCAATTTCTCTCTATCTCCTATCAGAATGCAAGAGGCCTACGTATAAGCTTCTAAATTGTATTCTGATAGTCTCTTTGCATCCCAGGTTATTGTTTTCAGAAACCTGGTTAAAGCCGGAGATTCTGAGCTCCGAAGTTTTCCCAGCTGTGTCAAATATATCGGCTGATCGGCCTATCAGACGTGGTGGTGTCCTCATAGCGGTTGACTCCATTCGTGTCGAATTTATATCTAGGAGTTTGATGTTGAATTTTTAAAGTAAACCATCAATGGTAGCTCTATTTTCATTACCTGTTCTTACATTCCTCCTTTGTCCGAACTTTCTATTTATTGAACCACCTTTCATATCCAAACGGTTTTCAACCGACTTTCTAATAAGGATCATTTAATAGTTCTTGGTGATTTTAATATCCCAGGGGCTATTTGTCCTCAAATACTTCCTCTCTAATATTTTTCACCTCACAAGCACATTTTATTGCTGGCTTGTTTCGACATTTCGCTGTCTCAAGTCAACCATGTACGAAATTTCTAGAGTGCTTGATATCTTTGTATACCCGGCAAGAGTCAATTTAGCCAAGGGTGGCGATGTTTTCCCGAAGATCCCTTATATCCGACTTTCGACGTGACTCTCGATATTGGGACTGACTTATCAGAACATATCTAGACTGTTCAGCCAGGAAATGTCCTTGTTTTCGCAAAACGGATTTCGAATATATATCAATATATATCAATATATATCAATATATATCAATATATATCAATATATATATCAATATATATCAATATATATCAATATATATATCAATATATATCAATATATATCAATATATATATCAATATATATCAATATATATCAATATATATATCAATATATATCAAAATATATATCAATATATATCAATATATATATCAATATATATCAATATATATCAATATATATCAATATATATCAATATATATCAATATATATCAATATATATCAATATATATCAATATATATCAATATATATTAATATATATCAATATATATCAATATATATCAATATATATCAATATATGTCAATATATATTCAATATATATCAATATATATTTCATATTTTCATATATATCAATATATATCAATATATTTCAAGATTATTTTGTTATACTAATTTACAATATATATCAATATATATCAATATATATCGCAATATATATCAATATATATCAATTTATATATCAATATATATCAATATATATCAATATATATCAATATATATCAATATATATCAATATATATATATATATCAATATATATCAATATATATCAATATATATCAATATATATCAATATATATCAATATATATCAAAATATATCAATATATATCAATATATATCAATATATATATCAATATATATCAATATATATCAATATATATCAATATATATCAATATATATCAATATATATCAATATATATCAATATATATCAATATATATCAATATATATCAATATATATCAATATATATCAATATATATCAATATATATCAATATATATCAATATATATCAATATATATCAATATATATCAATATATATCAATATATATCAATATATATCAATATATATCAATATATATCAATATATATCAAAATATATCAATATATATCAATATATATCAATATATATCAATATATATCAATATATATCAATATATATCAATATATATCAATATATATCAATATATATCAATATATATCAATATATATCAATATATATCAATATATATCAATATATATCAAAATATATCAATATATATCAATATATATCAATATATATCAATATATATCAATATATATCAATATATATCAATATATATCAATATATATCAATATATATCAATATATATCAATATATATCAATATATATCAATATATATCAATATATATCAATATATATCAATATATATCAATATATATCAATATATATCAATATATATCAATATATATCAATATATATCAATATATATCAAATATATATCAATATATATCAATATATATAAATATATATCAATATATATCAATATATATCAAATATATATCAATATATATCAATATATATCAATATATATCAATATATATCAATATATATCAATATATATCAATATATATCAATATATATCAATATATATCAATATATATCAATATATATCAATATATATCAATATATATCAATATATATCAATATATATCAATATATATCAATATATATCAATATATATCAATATATATCAATATATATATCAATATATATCAATATATATCAATATATATCAATATATATCAATATATATCAATATATATCAATATATATCAATATATATCAATATATTTATCAATATATTGTCAATATATTTTGCATATATATCAATATATATCAATATATATCAATATATATCAATATATATCAATATATATCAATATATATCAATATATATGCAATATATTCAATATTTGTGCATTTAATATATCAATATTTATCAATATATATCAATTTATATCAATATTTATCTTTATATTTTTGCATTATATTTAGTATATATCAATATATATCAATATATATATCAATATATATTAATATATATCAATATCACCCGTTTATCAATATATATCAATATATATCAATATATATCAATATATATCAATCATATATCAATATATATCAATATACAGTGGTATAGTCAATATATATCAATATATATTTCAATATATACTCAAATATAGTCAATATATATTAATATATTTCAATATATATCAATATATATAATATTATCAATTATGTTCAATATATATCGACGGTGGACGATAAACAAGATATATCAATATTTACCAATCAGGTCTATCAAAAATTGAATATATATCAATATATATTTTATGAGATCAAGGGATGTTTCAATATATATCAATATATAGTTTCAATATATATCAATGATATATCAATATATATCAATATATATCAATTTAATATCAATATATATCAATATTAAATGTGTATCAATATATATCAATATATATATCAATATATATCAATATATAGGATATCAATATATATCAGTATATATCAATATATATCAATATATATCATCTCTCAATATAGTCAATATATATCAATATATAGTGGCAATATATATTGTATCGAATGTGTCGAGGGACCGATGATAATTCCGTATTTATCCAATGATATATCAATATATATCAAATATCAATAAATTCACCTGTTCAGGGTATAGGTAATACCGGCCGATATCGTATAATAGAAATCAGTCTGTAGCGCCGAATATCAATATATATCAATATATATCAATATATAATCAAGATATTTATATCCAGGTCAGATATCGGAATATGTATCAATATATATCAAAATATATCAATATATAGCCAATATATAAATACATATCAAAAGGTGGAAAAATATATCAATATATATCAATATATATCGAATATTTCATCTATCAAAATAATATCAATATATATGAACTATTTGAATCAATATATATATCAATATATATGCCAGAGTATAATATATGTCAATATATATTAATATATAGAAAAAGAAAAGCCGAATATATATCAATATAGGCCCGACTAGATCAATCGCAATATATACAATATATATCTCAATATATATAAATATATATCAATATCTATCTCTATCTCATATCAGATATGATATAAGGTCTATATATAGCTTCCCAAAATGTATATCAATATATATCAATATATATCAATATATTATTGTGTTAAACATTTATAGTCGTAGATTCTAGTCAAGTTTTCCAGCTATGTTCAAATATATCGGATGGATCGCCTATCAATATATATCGGTATATATCAATATATAGCGATTATTCCAATATGTATCAATATATATTTCAGAGTTTATGTTGAATTATCAATATATATCAATAACTATCAATGTAGCTCTATTTTCATTATCTATTCTTACATTTCTCAATATTTGTCCGAACTATATATCAATGTATATCAATATCCATATCCAATATATCAATATATATCTAATATATATCATTAATATATATCAATATATTTAATATATATCAATATATATTAATATATATCAATATATATCAATATATATCAATATATATCAATATATATCAATATATATCAATATATATCAATATATATCAATATATATCAATATATATATCAATATATATCAATATATATCAATATATATCAATATATATATCAATATATATCAATATATATCAATATATATCAATATATATCAATATATATCAATATATATCAATATATATCAATATATATCAATATATATCAATATATATCAATATATATCAATATATATATCAATATATCAATAATATATATCAATATATATATCAATATATATATATATTCAATATATATCAAAATATATAAAATTTACAGTCATAATATCTTTTTCTAATGTGTTCCTTATATATCAATATATATCAATATATATTAATATATATCAATATATATATCAATATATATATCAATATATATCAATATATATCAATATATATATCAATATATATCAAAATATATATCAATATATATCAAAATATATATCAATATATATCAATATATATCAAAATATATCAATATATATCAATATATATATCAATATATATTAATATAAATCAATATATATCAATATATATATCAATATATATCAAATATATATCAATATATATCATATATCAATATATATATCAATATATATCAATATATATATCAATATATATCAATATATATCAATATATATCAATATATATCAATATATATCAATATATATCAAAATATATCAATATATATCAATATATATCAATATATATCAATATATATCAATATATATCAATATATATCAATATATATCAATATATATCAATATATATCAATGTATATTTCAATATATATCAATATATATCAATATATATATGATATATATCAATATATATCAATATATATATCAATATATATATCAATATATATCAATATATATCAATATATATCAATATATAGTCAATATATAGTCAATATATATCAATATATATCAATATATATCAATGGCCGCAACAGTGAGGTTGACCAACTTGATATACGGACTCATAAGGTATATTTAATCAAGTTGATCAACCGTTCTGATATAAAAGTATCAATAGAACCGAGTCAATATATATCCCGTGCTGAGTATTTATGCCCAAAAAATATCTATTAATAGCTATACTCAATTGAGTAGCATTATATATCAAGAATATCAATATATTCGGTATGACTCATCAATATAGAGCAATATATTTCATGGTGCATCAAATATATAGTCAATATTTATCAGTATATATGACCGCGGTTTGGACTGCCGGATATCAATATATATCAATATATATCAAGTATAGCAATATATGCATCAACATAAGAAGATGCGTTCTGGCGAAACAGTTTAAACATATCTCTTTATATATCTTTCTCCCGATCTCGGAGGGATGGCTTTAACCTGAAATGGCACTCGATAACAAAACACGGTAGAACTTCGGGGTATTACGCGAGTGCGTTTGAGGTCTTTATTGATGGAATCGTAAATTAGTACTAACAAGAAGAACCTAAAACTAACCCGGGAGAGCGGACTGGAGCTGATGCACAAAAATGCAGTGGAAGAGGGAGAGAGAGCGAGTGTACGGGATCACACTGCCTCGGGAAAATAAGCGCCCTGGCGTGAACATTTCCCCGCAGCGAGGACACGCAGCAAAATTATAAGAAGGCCTTCAAGATTTAGCGAGGATACGCTGTAGGGAATATAGGAGGCCTTTGCCGGGAAAGCGTTGGATACGCTGAGCGCTCGTGGACATGTAGAAGTGTGTGGTGATCCTGGCCACACGACTGGCATCGGTCGTCACTGCAGGCAGATCCCGTGGAATGATGGTGGGCCAGGCAATTTGACGCAGTACTTCTTTTGTATGACGGCCTGGAGCCGTTTCTCTGTGTTGCCGAAGGAAACGGTGGCATTTCCGAAGAGGATGGTTCCTTGGCAGACTCGGCATGGGTAGGATAAAATACCTCGCGAACGTCTGCATTTCATCTCGTTGTACGGAATCCAGTATTGGAAGACTTCAGAGCTGTTTGTCACTCGTGTGGAGAACGAGGAAATTTTTTTGTATCGGGATCAGAAACAGTATCAGGAGCAGTCGGTTCACTGGAGGAGCAGTTGCTGGATGCAACAAAGTGTGATGCCGACCGTGACACTGAAGTACTTGTGGGCGCTTGTGCAATTACGGAGTTGATGACCGTTTCCAAAGCAATTAGAAGACAACCGCTTCTTCTGGATATCAAGATGTACGATCCTCTGTCGTCATCTGAAGGAAGCGTGGACATAAAAGCAGCACTGGATGGTTCTCTTTGGAACATACATCGCAACTTTTAGATATCGGAACGATCCTCGTACTGAAGGATTTCAGTATTCGTGGCGGCACGTCGGAGGGTGTCGGTTCTGACGGATGGAGGCGCAACTTAGGAGGTTGGATAGAATCTATAGTTTCTGAGTTCTATGGCGCTCAGTCAGGAATGAATCAAGTTCTTGCCACGTTGGAATTTCGGTTTTATTGTTAAGGACTGCTCCCATAGTGTGAGCGTCAGTTTTGGAAGGTTTCATAGAACACAAATAAACCAAACGAGGAGACAATCCCAATTATCCGTAGGAAGGCCGGACAAATTTAGGGATGTGAGGGCAAGTTCTGGATTGTATTTTTGCAGCTCCTTCAAGGCTACCGAAGATTTTTTGTGCGACGGACTGCATGTTTAGCCAGCGCTTTCCAGTTGGCTGTTCACCAGCGCTCGTTTATTTTCGGAAACGCTCAGATAGGTTTTTCCCAGGCTGGAAGGAAACCATCGTTGGTGAGTGGCGAATTGGAAACATGGGGAATGAGCTTCACCACTAGTCTTGCGGTTCAGATAGAACAACTTTTCAACAGGGGTCAGCGCAGGATTGTCTATATAGACCGCTGTGAAAAGGTCTCGGAAAGTCGGCCAGCGAATGTAATCGCCCGAGAAAACTTCTGTTTCGCACGGAGGAAGCTGACAGCCAGACGGATAGAATTTTTGGGGCGGAACAGGTTGGACTTGAGCTGTTGTAGAAGCGATCGTTTCGATCTGTTCCATGAGCTTTGCGGCACACCTTTCGTATATAAAATAGGCATACTCGTATTTTGCCTTTAGAGTAGGTAAGGTGTCCCCCGTGCCCTCTAAGCCAACTGAAATTTGCTCTGAACAAGCTTCGTACTCTTTCTCGACCTTATCCCATAGCGCTCGGACTTGGTCGAGATGGTTTTGGCACGGTACTTGGATGGACTTGGTGCTGCTGGATTGCAGATTTTGGAATCGAAGTGACTTAGACGGTCACAGATAGAAATAAATTTATTTAAACTGGAAGCAGTCATTTTGGATATTTAAAGAACAAACTGGATTGTTTTTTTATGTTTATATTTCGGATCGAATTAACTCAGCCTTTCGGGACGCTGGATAAAGCGTACAACCAGTTCGAAAGATCGAAAGATAACTTATATTTGGGACGCTGGATAAAGCGTTCAACCAGTTGAATGATCGAAAACAACTTATATTCAGGACGCTGGATAAAGCGTACAACCAGTTAAGAAATCGAAAATCAACTTATTTTGTTTTGGACGATTTAGTTATACGTGTCGAAGCTGGAATTGGAATTTTGGAACCAATCGGAATGTATTAGGGAATTTAATTTATTTGTATAAAGCAGGATTGGAATTTAGGAACCAATCGGAATATATAAAATTAAATTTAATTTAATTTAATAACGAATTAATTGAATAATATTCTCTCTGCTGCAAAACGGATACGGTCACACTAATGCGGATATGGAAGGCATCCGGAATTCCTAACTGATTCAGTTAGTTGAATTTTTATAAAAAATAATTTTAAAATTATTTTGCGTGCCTGATTTATTCAGTTGACCGCTGCTGTATTTTCCGCGGTACTGTTCTTGGAGATAAGGCGTGCGTGTGAATATGTTTAGGCATTAGCCGTTGCGAATGCAAAATAGCGGAGACAACGGAGGCGGAGAAAGTGCCAAAAGTCGGAGCGTCGACTTGCCGACGATTGCATATGTACATATGTAATTGCAATGTTTGCCTATGTTTATGCAGCTGAGCTCAGGATAGAGCAAAGGAATGACAATAAATATTATTTATTTGGATGAAGCTCCGCTCAGGATAGAGCAGGGGACGGAGATGATAAATAAATGCACAAATTAAGTCGGCGTTTCTGTGCCGTGATTTTGGGGATATATTTATTTATTTATAGGAGCGGTGGACTGTATTTGTAGAATTAGAATTGTAGACTTTGCAGAATTAGTGTAGTTTAAAGTTTAGGAAATATTGCAACTATATTTATTTTAAGTTTAAATATTTATAAGTGTATATATTTATTTAATTTTGTTTAAAATACTTTGGCGATCGTAGATCAGTGAAGTGGACTGTATTGCATATCGGAGAGTGTAAATATGTAAATGCAAGCGGAACACAGTGAAGGAAGAGAATTTCGGAACTAGAAGTTTCACTGTGGCTTATAGACGTACATATATTTAATTTACACTTTTGGATTTTTGAATGTTTATTTACTATTATTATCCAGGATAGGAATATTTATAGCGTAAATTGTTGGTGCCGATTGTAGATAAGTGGACATATGTATGTAGGTGTAGAAGTGGAAATAAATGCAAGCGGATCACAGTGAACGAAGAGAAATTCGGGAATTGAAAGTTTCACTGTGGCTTATGGCATATATTTAAACACACCCTTTTAGAATGTTAATTCGCGGAAGGAATTAATATAAATTAATTACGATCACTAGGATTCTACAAATCGGATTCGGAATTGGAAGCTGCCGTTGTGTCGGATCAATCGGACTAGGATTTAGACACAAATCATAAAAAATTCACGGCAGGGCAGCAAAATAAAATGTTTACTTATCTTGTGCGGTGTTAAAGCCACCGGAACTGCTGGAGAGAAATTATCCGGCTCGAAGGACCAAATGTTCGGAGGGGGATGGCTTTAACCTGAAATGCACTCGATAACAAAACACCGGGTAGAACTCAGAGTGATTACGCGACGTGCGTTTGAGGTCTTTATTGATGGAATCGTAAATTGAGTACTAACAAGAAGAACCTTAAAACTAACTTGGGATATATCAATATATACAATCAATATATATCAATATTATTAATATATATCAATATATATCAATATATATCAATATATATCAATATATATTAATATATATCAATATATATCAATATATATCAATATATATCAATATATATCAATATATATCAATATATATCAATATATATCAATATATATCAATATATATCAATATATATCAATATATATCAATATATATCAATATATATCAATATATATCAATATATATCAATATATATCAATATATATCAATATATATCAATATATATCAATATATATCAATATATATCAATATATATCAATATATATCAATATATATCAAATATATATCAATATATATCAATATATATCAATATATATCAATATATATCAATATATATCAATATATATCAATATATATCAAAATATATCAATATATACCAATATATATCAATATATATCAATATATATATCAATATATATATCAATATATATCAAAATATATATCAATATATATCAAAATATATATCAATATATATCAAAATATATATCAATATATATCAAAATATATATCAATATATATCAATATATATCAATATATATCAATATATATAAATATATATATCAATATATATCAATATATATCAATATATATCAATATATATCAATATATATCAATATATATCAATATATATCAATATATATCAATATATATCAATATATATCAAATATATATCAATATATATCAATATATATCAATATATATCAATATATATATCAATATATATCAATATATATCAATATATATCAATATATCATATACAATATATATCAATATATATCAATATATATCAATATATATCAATATATATCAATATATATCAATATATATCAATATATATCAATATATATCAATATATCAATATATCAATATATCAAATATATATCAATATATATCAATATATATCAATATATATCAATATATATCAATATATATCAATATATATCAATATATATATCAATATATATCAATATATATATCAATATATATATCAATATATATCAATATATATCAATATATATCAATATATATCAATATATATCAATATATATCAATATATATCAATATATATCAATATATATCAATATATAATCAATAATATATCAATATATATCAATATATATCAATATATATCAATATATATCAATATATATATATATCAATATATCAATATATCAATATATATCAATATATATCAATATATCAATATATCATATATATCAATATATATCAATATATATCAATATAATATATCAATATATCAATATATCAATATATCAATATATCAATATATATCAATATATCAATATATATCAATATATATATCAATATATCATATATATATATCAATATATCAATATATCAATATATATCAATATATATATCAATATATATCAAATATATCAATATATATAATATATATCAATATATCAATATATCAATATATCAATATATCAATATATATATCAATATATATCAATATATATCAATATATATCAATATATCAATATATCAATATATCAATATATCAATATATCAATATATATCAATATATATCAATATATCAATATATCAATATATCAATATATATCAATATATATCAATATATATTCAATATATATCATATATATCAATATATCAATATATCAATATATATCAATATATATCAATATATCAATATATCAATATATCAATATATCAATATATATCAATATATATCAATATATATCAATATATATATATATCAATATATCAATATATATCAATATATATCAATATATATCAATATATATCAATATATATCAATATATATCAATATATATCAATATATCAATATATATATATATCAATATATATCAATATATATCAATATATATCAATATATCAATATCATATATATATCAATATATATCAATATATATCAATATATATTCAATATATCAATATATATATATATCAATATATATCAATATATATCAATATATATCAATATATATCAATATATATCAATATATATCAAATATATCAATATATATATATATATATATATCAATATATATCAATATATCATTGATATATAATATATATATATATCAATATATCATATATATTAATATATATCAATATATATCAATATATCAATATATCATATATATCAATATATATCAATATATATCAATATATATCAATATATATCAATATATATCAATATATCAATATATATCAATATATCAATATATCAATATATCATATATATCAATATATCAATATATCAATATATCAATATAATATATATCAATATATATCAATATATCATTAATATCAATATATCAATATATATCAATATATATCAATATATATCAATATATATCAATATATATCAATATATATCAATATATCAATATATCAATATATATATATATCAATATATATCAATATATATCAATATATATCAATATATATCAATATATCAATATATATCAATATATATCAATATATCAATATATCAATATATATCAATATATATCAATATATATCAATATATCAATATATCAATATATATCAAATATATATCAATATATATCAATATATATCAATATATATCAATATATATCAATATATCAATATATCAATATATCAATATATATCAATATATATCAATATATATCAATATATATCATATATATATCAATATATATCAATATATATCAATATATATCAATATATCAATATATATCAATATATATCAATATATATCAATATATCAATATATCAATATATCAATATATCAATATATCAATATATCAATATATCAATATATCAATATATCAATATATCAATAATATATCAATATATCAATATATCAATATATCAATATATCAATATATATCAATATATCAATATATATCAATATATCAATATATCATATATATCAATATATCAATATATCAATATATCAATATATCAATATATCAATATATCAATATATCAATATATCAATATATCAATATATCAATATATCAATATATCAATATATCAATAATATCAATATATCAATATATCAATATATCAATATATCAATATATCAATATATCAATATATCAATATATCAATATATCAATATATCAATATATCAATATATCAATATATCAATATATCAATATATCAATATATCAATATATCAATATATCAATATATCAATATATCAATATATCAATATATCAATATATATATCAATATCATATATCAATATATCAATATATCAATATATCAATATATCAATATATCAATATATCAATATATCAATATATCAATATATCAATATATCAATATATCAATATATCAATATATCAATATATCAATATATCAATATATCAATATATCAATATATCAATATATCAATATATCAATATATCAATATATCAATATATCAATATATCAATATATCAATATATCAATATATCAATATATCAATATATCAATATATCAATATATCAATATATCAATATATCAATATATCAATATATATCAATATATCAATATATCAATATATCAATATATCAATATATCAATATATCAATATATCAATATATCAATATATCAATATATCAATATATCAATATATCAATATATCAATATATCAATATATCAATATATCAATATATCAATATATCAATATATCAATATATCAATATATAAATATATCAATATATCAATATATAAATATATAAATATATCAATATATCAATATATCAATATATCAATATATCAATATATCAATATATCAATATATATCAATATATCAATATATCAATATATCAATATATCAATATATCAATATATCAATATATCAATATATCAATATATCAATATATCAATATATCAATATATCAATATATCAATATATCAATATATCAATATATCAATATAATTAATATATCAATATATCAATATATCAATATATCAATATATCAATATATCAATATATCAATATATCAATATATCAATATATCAATATATCAATATATCAATATATCAATATATCAATATATCAATATATCAATATATCAATATATCAATATATCAATATATCAATATATCAATATATCAATATATCAATATATCAATATATCAATATATCAATATATCAATATATCAATATATCAATATATCAATATATCAATATATCAATATATCAATATATCAATATATCAATATATCAATATATCAATATATCAATATATCAATATATCAATATATCAATATATCAATATATCAATATATCAATATATCAATATATCAATATATCATAATATATCAATATATCAATATATCAATATATCAATATATCAATATATATCAATATATCAATATATCAATATATCAATATATCAATATATCAATATATCAATATATCAATATATCAATATATCAATATATCAATATATCAATATATCAATATATCAATATATCAATATATCAATATATCAATATATCAATATATCAATATATCAATATATCAATATATCAATATATCAATATATCAATATATCAATATATCAATATATCAATATATCAATATATCAATATATCAATATATCAATATATCAATATATCAATATATCAATATATCAATATATCAATATATCAATATATCAATATATCAATATATCAATATATCAATATATCAATATATCAATATATCAATATATCAATATATCAATATATCAATATATCAATATATCAATATATCAATATATCAATATATCAATATATCAATATATATCAATATATCAATATATCAATATATCAATATATATCAATATATCAATATATCAATATATCAATATATCAATATATCAATATATCAATATATCAATATATCAATATATCAATATATCAATATATCAATATATCAATATATCAATATATCAATATATCAATATATCAATATATCAATATATCAATATATCAATATATCAATATATCAATATATCAATATATCAATATATCAATATATCAATATATCAATATATCAATATATCAATATATCAATATATCAATATATCAATATATCAATATATCAATATATCAATATATCAATATATCAATATATCAATATATCAATATATCAATATATCAATATATCAATATATCAATATATCAATATATCAATATATCAATATATCAAATATATCAAATATATCATATATATCAATATATATCAATATATCAATATATCAATATATCAATATATCAATATATCAATATATCAATATATATCCAATATATCAATATATCAATATATCAATATATCAATATATCAATATATCAATATATATCAATATATCAATATATCAATATATCAATATATCAATATATCAATATATCAATATATCATATATCAATATATCAATATATCAATATATCAATATATCAATATATCAATATATATATCAATATATCAATATATCAATATATCAATATATCAATATATCAATATATCAATATATCAATATATCAATATATATCAATATATCAATATATCAATATATCAATATATATCAATATATCAATATATCAATATATCAATATATCAATATATCAAATATATCAATATATCAATATATCAATATATCAATATATCAATATATCAATATATCAATATATCAATATATCAATATATATATATATCAATATATCAATATATCAATATATCAATATATCAATATATCAATATATCAATATATCAATATATCAATATATCAATATATCAATATATCAATATATCAATATATCAATATATCAATATATCAATATATCAATATATCAATATATCAATATATCAATATATATACCAATATATCAATATATCTAATATATCAATATATCAATATATCAATATATCAATATATCAATATATCAATATATATCAATATATATCAATATATCAATATATCAATATATCAATATATCAATATATCAATATATCAATATATCAATATATCAATATATCAATATATCAATATATCAATATATCAATATATCAATATATCAATATATCAATATATCAATATATCAATATATCAATATATCAATATATCAATATATCAATATATCAATATATCAATATATCAATATATCAATATATCAATATATCAATATATCAATATATCAATATATATCAATATATCAATATATCAATATATCAATATATCAATATATCAATATATCAATATATATCAATATATCAATATATCAATATATCAATATATATCAATATATCAATATATCAATATATCAATATATCATATATATCAATATATCAATATATCAATATATCAATATATCAATATATATCAATATATCAATATATCAATATATCAATATATCAATATATCAATATATCAATATATCAATATATCAATATATCAATATATCAATATATCAATATATATATATATATCAATATATCAAATATATCAATATATCAATATATCAATATATATCAATATATCAATATATCAATATATATCAATATATATCAATATATATAATATATATCAATATATCAATATATCAATATATCAATATATCAATATATCAATATATCAATATATCAATATATCAATATATCAATATATATCAATATATCAATATATATCAATATATCAATATATCAATATATCAATATATCAATATATCAATATATCAATATATATCAATATATCAATATATATCAATATATCAATATATCAATATATCAATATATATCAATATATCAATATATCAATATATCAATATATCAATATATCAATATATCAATATATCAATATATCAATATATCAATATATATCAATATATCAATATATCAATATATCAATATATCAATATATCAATATATCAATATATCATATATATCAATATATCAATATATCAATATATCAATATATCAATATATCAATATATATATAATATATACCAATATATCAATATATCAATATATATCAATATATATCAATATATATCAATATACAATATATCAATATATCAATATATCATATATATCAATATATATAATATATATCAATATATCATAATATATATCAATATATCAATATATCAATATATCAATATATATCAAATATATCAATATATATCAATATATCAATATATCAATATATCAATATATACAATATATCAATATATATCAATATATATCAATATATCAATATATCAATATATCATATATATATCAATATATATCAATATATCAATATATATCAATATATATCAATATATCAATATATCAATATATCAATATATATCAATATATATCAATATATATCAATATATATCATATATATCAATATATCAATATATATCAATATATATCAATATATATCAATATATATCAATATATCAATATATAATAATATAATATATCAATATATATCAATATATCAAATATATATCAATATATCAATATATATCAATATATCAATATATATCAATATATCAATATATCAATATATCAATATATATCAATATATCAATATATATCAATATATCAATATATCATATATCAATATAAATATATCAATATATCAATATATCAATATATCAATATATCAATATATATCAATATATCAATAATATCAATATATCAATATATATCAATATATATCAATATATCAATATATCAATATATCAATATATCAATATATCAATATATCAATATATCAATATATCAATATATCAATATATCAATATATCAATATATCAATATATCAATATATCAATATATCAATATATCAATATATCAATATATCAATATATCAATATATATATCAATATATCAATATATATCAATATATATCAATATATCAATATATCAATATATCAATATATCAATATATCAATATATCAATATATCAATATATCAATATTAATATATATCAATATATATCAATATATATCAATATATATCAATATATATTAATATATATCAATATATCAATATATCAATATATCAATATATCAATATATCAATATATCAATATATCAATATATCAATATATTGATATATATTGATATATATTAATATATATCAATATATATCAATAGATATATCAATATATATCAATATATAATATATAAATATATATATATATTGATATATATTGATATATATTGATATATATTGATATAATATATCAATATATATTGATATATATCAATATATCTTAATATATATTTATATATATATATATATTGATATATTAATATATTGATATATATTAATATATATTGATATATTGATATATTGATATATTGATATATTAATATATTGATATATTGATATATTGATATATTGATATATTGATATATATTATATATAAAATATATTAAAATATATCAATATAATCAATATATTGCTATATATTGATATATATTGCAATATATATTAAATATATCGATTATATTGATATATATCTTATATATCAATATATCAATATATTTCAATATATAATAATATATATATTAATATATATTAATATATATTCAATATATTGATATATATTGATATATATCAATATATATTGTAATATTGCTATATATTAATATATTTTCATATATATATAAATATATTATATATATTGATATATATTGAATATATATTGATATATATTAATATATATAAATATATATTAATATATATTGATATATATTATATTATATATATATATTGATATATATTGATATATATTATATATATATTAAATATTTTGATATATATTGATATATATATTGATATATAATGATATATATTTTGATATATATTGATATATATTTTGATATATATTGATATATTATTGATATATATAATAAATATATTATTATATATTGATATATATTATTATATTTGATATATATATATATATAATTATTATATTATATATATTTATATTTTTATTGATATATATTGATATATATTGATATATATTGATATATATTATATATATATATATATTTGATATATATTGATATATATTGATATATATTGATAATATATATTGATATATATTGATATATATTGATATATATTGATATATATTTATATATCAATATATATATATATATATTGATATATATTTATATATAATATATATATTGATATATATATTGATATATATCAATATATATTTTATAATATATTGATATATATTCAATATATTGATATATATATATATATATATATATCAATATATTGATATATATTATATATATATATATATTAATATATATCAATATATTAATATTTTATATCTATATATCAATATATATCAATATATATCAATATATATCAATATATATTAATATATATTGATATATATCAATATATTGATATATATCAATATATATCAATATATAATATATATATATATATATAATATCAATATATATCAATATATATCAATATATATCAATATATATCAATATATATCAATATATATCAATATATATCAATATATATATCAATATATATCAATATATATCAATATATATCAATATATATCAATATATATCAATATATATCAATATATATCAATATATATCAATATATATCAATATATATCAATATATATCAATATATATCAATATATATCAATATATATCAATATATATCAATATATATCAATATATATCAATATATATCAATATATATCAATATATATCAATATATATCAATATATATCAATATATATCAATATATATCAATATATATCAATATATATCAATATATATCAATATATATCAATATATATCAATATATATCAATATATATCAATATATATCAATATATATCAATATATATCAATATATATCAATATATATCAATATATATCAATATATATCAATATATATCAATATATATCAATATATATCAATATATATCAATATATATCAATATATATCAATATATATCAATATATATCAATATATATCAATATATATCAATATATATCAATATATATCAATATATATCAATATATATCAATATATATCAATATATATCAATATATATCAATATATATCAATATATATCAATATATATCAATATATATCAATATATATCAATATATATATCAATATATATCAATATATATCAATATATATCAATATATATCAATATATATCAATATATATCAATATATATCAATATATATCAATATATATCAATATATATCAATATATATCAATATATATCAATATATATCAATATATATCAATATATATCAATATATATCAATATATATCAATATATATCAATATATATCAATATATATCAATATATATCAATATATATCAATATATATCAATATATATCAATATATATCAATATATATCAATATATATCAATATATATCAATATATATCAATATATATCAATATATATCAATATATATCAATATATATCAATATATATCAATATATATCAATATATATATCAATATATATCAATATATATCAATATATATCAATATATATCAATATATATCAATATATATCAATATATATCAATATATATCAATATATATCAATATATATCAATATATATCAATATATATCAATATATATCAATATATATATCAATATATATCAATATATATCAATATATATCAATATATATCAATATATATCAATATATATCAATATATATCAATATATATCAATATATATCAATATATATCAATATATATCAATATATATCAATATATATCAATATATATCAATATATATATCAATATATATCAATATATATCAATATATATCAATATATATCAATATATATCAATATATATCAATATATATCAATATATATCAATATATATATCAATATATATCAATATATATCAATATATATCAATATATATCAATATATATCAATATATATATCAATATATATCAATATATATCAATATATATCAATATATATCAATATATATCATAATATATATATCAATATATATCAATATATATCAATATATATCAATATATATCAATATATATCAATATATATCAATATATATCAATATATATCAATATATATCAATATATATCAATATATATCAATATATATCAATATATATCAATATATATCAATATATATCAATATATATCAATATATATCAATATATATCAATATATATCAATATATATCAATATATATCAATATATATCAATATATATCAATATATATCAATATATATCAATATATATCAATATATATCAATATATATCAATATATATCAATATATATCAATATATATCAATATATATCAATATATATCAATATATATCAATATATATCAATATATATCAATATATATCAATATATATCAATATATATCAATATATATCAATATATATCAATATATATCAATATATATCAATATATATCAATATATATCAATATATATCAATATATATCAATATATATCAATATATATCAATATATATCAATATATATCAATATATATCAATATATATCAATATATATCAATATATATCAATATATATCAATATATATCAATATATATCAATATATATCAATATATATCAATATATATCAATATATATCAATATATATCAATATATATCAATATATATCAATATATATCAATATATATCAATATATATCAATATATATCAATATATATCAATATATATCAAATATATATCAATATATATCAATATATATCAATATATATCAATATATATCAATATATATCAATATATATCAATATATATCAATATATATCAATATATATCAATATATATCAATATATATCAATATATATCAATATATATCAATATATATCAATATATATCAATATATATCAATATATATTAATATATATCAATATATATCAATATATATCAATATATATCAATATATATCAATATATATCAATATATATCAATATATATATCAATATATATCAATATATATCAATATATATCAATATATATCAATATATATCAATATATATCAATATATATCAATATATATCAATATATATCAATATATATCAATATATATCAATATATATCAATATATATCAATATATATCAATATATATATCAATATATATCAATAATATATATCAATATATATCAATATATATCAATATATATCAATATATATATCAATATATATCAATATATATCAATATATATCAATATATATATCAATATATATTAATATATATCAATATATATCAATATATATCAATATATATTAATATATATCAATATATATCAATATATATCAATATATATCAATATATATCAATATATATCAATATATATCAATATATATCAATATATATCAATATATATCAATATATATCAATATATATCAATATATATCAATATATATCAATATATATTAATATATATCAATATATAATATATATCAATATATATCAATATATATCAATATATATCAATATATATCAAATATATATCAAATATATATCAATATATATATCAATATATATCAATATATATCAATATATATCAATATATATCAATATATATCAATATATATCAATATATATCAATATATATCAATATATATCAATATATATCAATATATATCAATATATATCAATATATATCAATATATATCAATATATACCAATATATATCAATATATATCAATATATATCAATATATATCAATATATATCAATATATATCAATATATATCAATATATATCAATATATATCAATATATATCAATATATATCAATATATATATCAATATATATATCAATATATATCAATATATATCAATATATATCAATATATATCAATATATATCAATATATATCAATATATATCAATATATATCAATATATATCAATATATATCAATATATATCAATATATATCAATATATATCAATATATATCAATATATATCAATATATATCAATATATATCAATATATATCAATATATATCAATATATATCAATATATATCAATATATATCAATATATATCAATATATATCAATATATATCAATATATATCAATATATATTAATATATATCAAAATATATCAATATATATCAATATATATCAATATATATCAATATATATCAATATATATCAATATATATCAATATATATTAATATATATTAATATATATCAATATATATCAATATATATCAATATATATCAATATATATCAATATATATCAATATATATCAATATATATCAATATATATCAATATATATCAAATATATATCAATATATATCAATATATATCAATATATATCAATATATATCAATATATATCAATATATATCAATATATATCGATATATATCAATATATATCAATATATATCAATATATATCAATATATATCAATATATATCAATATATATCAATATATATCAATATATATCAATATATATCAATATATATCAATATATATCAATATATATCAATATATATCAAAATATATCAATATATATCAATATATATCAATATATATCAATATATATCAATATATATCGAAATATATCAATATATATCGATATATATTAATATATATCAATATATATCAATATATATCAATATATATCAATATATATCAATATATATTAATATATATCAATATATATTAATATATATTAATATATATTAATATATATCAATATATATCAATA
>JAECXF010000077.1:0-55910 GCA_018151655.1 Drosophila bocqueti
TGAATCCGAATCCGAGGTCGAAATTTTCGAATTGGCTCTGGTTTCCGAGATATCCTAACCTAAAAGTTCAAAAACAGCGTTTTTTGCCTATATTTGAGGATATGTAGCATCGAATTTGTTCTTTTAATGAAAATACTAAAAAAGCCATCTTAAAGTATAATCTTTATATATATGAAGGCGGACAAGCCGGAGTTTGGCGCTCCGCTGCAAATATGTATGTATGAAGCTGTATGTATAGCAGAAAGCTGGCAAATATGTATGTATGTAGAAGAGCGGAATAAAAACTCAATATTTGTTTGTGTGTTTTTTTTTTGTATGTGGAATAAAATGTGTGTTTTATTTATTTCTCAAGCGAAGGGTTCAAAAAATGGGATGGTTTATTTTATTTTTTATTAGTTGTATATTTGACACAAAATAGGTTAAGTGGCTGGATAATTTTTGGTGGGGTATAATTTTTATTTTTTGTATGTATGTATATTTTATGTATGTATATTATGTATGTAAATTATGTATGTAAATTATGTAGGTAAATTAAATATATTTAATTTCCTGCGGATGAATTTTTAGAATTTTTAAAATATGTATTAATTTTCATGCACTTTTTGGAACTTAACTTTGTGTTAGATATTTTATTAAAAACAGCAGTTTAGTGACGGACGTTTTTTCGTGAATATGGATGGGTGTATGTGATATATATATATGTATTTTTGACACCAGCGGATCGCAGTGGAAAACGAAGTAGGGGGCCGATATTGGCAAAGCACTTGTTGCACTTTAAAAAAATGGGAAGAACTTCACTGCGGCTGGGCGAATGCACATAATATATACACATATATCACTTTCACTTTTCACTTTTCGGATGGACGAAAAGAATTGGGAAAACAACGCCTTTAGAAAAGGAATATGGCGACCACGGACGGACTAGAATTAGAAAAGCCGTACTTATCTTTGGATTTTTCCGCTGGGGGCGCTGGTGGATCAGGAGCGATCCGGCTCGAAGGACCATGAAATGGAGGGGGCGGAATATGCCAAATGGTCCGTACGGCCGCTGGAGTGTCGGTCGTGGTCGTCGCTGGCTGGATGGGCAGGGGTGCTGCCGTGCTGTTGTTGCTGTTGTTGGGGCCCAGAAATAAGGAGGCGTCGGGGATCAGCTTCTGCACTTCACTTTATTTGCACTTGTGTTTTAATACTAACTTAGAACTAACAATAGAACAGCCGCTAGACCGCGGAGTGGTGAAAAGGCCGGATGGAAGAGAGGGAGAGCGCGAGGAGAGCCAGAGCAGAGCTGCAGCGAAAGCTTTTGCGCCGCTCACACTGCCGCTCAGAAATTCGCGCCCTTCTGGCGTGAACAAATGTGTTTATTCTAAATAATATATATATCTATGTATATGTATAAAGAAAAAAAATGTTGTGTTGACTTAGCTGACGTCGTCTTGGTCTGTTGTTGTTGTTGCTGCTTTTGTTGCTGTTGCTGTTGTTGCTGCTGCTGCTGTTGTTGATGCTGCTGTTGCTGCTGCTGTTGTTGTTGATGCTGCTGTTGTTGTTTCGGTGGACGTCCTTCCTTCTTTTGGCAGTTTAGTTGTTGGTTTTTTTTTTTTTTTTTTATCTTTCGGCTCTCTTTAATTTTGTTCTTTAATTTTGTTTTGGTGGCGCACTGGAGATAGTTTATTTGACGCACTGGAGGTAGTTTTTTTTTTTTTTTTTTTATTGATTTTTATTAAATATCTTTTTCGAGATATTGTCACTGATGGAGTTATGTATAATATATATATAAATATATATTTTTTTCCGTGTTGGATTTTAATAATTATTATATTTTTAACTTTTCACAACACTTTCTCGGTGTTTTGGCCCCGAGAAAAACGCCCACTTTAAACTTTCGTTTTTTTTTTTTTTTTAATTTTGTCGATTTCTCGACCACAAAAATTTTATTTTTACCAACCAATTATTTAAAGTTGGAAATTTTTGTTTTAAAACAATAAGGACTCTTTTGTATCCTTTTGCTTTTGATTTTATACTCTGTCCCTTACCACGCAGGGGGAAACAAGAGTCACTTATTTGCGCTACCTTTAGCTGCAAGTGTAAATTGCTTTGCTTTAAGGAGCTGGCCTCTCTCTGAGTCCCTTACCAATCAGGGGGAAACTGCAGAGTTGATCGAAGGCTCGATTGACCAAAATGATAGGGATTCAATAAAGAAAAGACCTTCATTCGCTGAGTTGATATTTCAAACTGATTTTATTTTCTCTAAGTTCTAGCTTAGGTAGCTAACATGAGATTTACATATTATAATCTTATCTTTAACTAGACCAACGCAGTGGCCATCTGTTCCCCAGACGTGGGAAAGAGTCTTATTCCTTATCTTTTAGGGAAATGTACGCGACCGCTAGTATCTTTAAGGGACGAACCCACGCGGAGTTCTTTGTGTATTCCCAGATATTTATATCTCACGCTCAAGCGTTGTTTATATAAGCAGACAAAATTACATTGCTGCAGCGGTTTAATAGTTGTACATAGATTGATTTAAACTCTTATATATTCATGTTCGTCTGAACAATGGCATAAACAAAATTTTTATTTTCCAAAGTTGCCCTGCTAACTTGATGCACATCAGAAAAAGCCCATCATAGATTAATAGAAAATAATCATTCCCAAACTACTCAAGGTTTATTTTTTACAGTAATTTTAGGAATTTATTTCACTATTTTACAAGCTTATGTATATTGAAGCTCCATTTACTATTGCAGATTCTGTTTATGGATCTACTTTTTTTATGGCTACAGGATTTCATGGTATTCATATATTAATTGGAACAACTTTTTTATTAATTTGTTTACTACGACATTTAAATAATCATTTTTCAAAAAATCATCATTTTGGATTTGAAGCAGCTGCATGATGATATTGACATTTTGTAGATGTTCGGAGGGGGGTGGCTTTAACCTGAAAGGCACTCGATAAATAAAACACGGAAGAACTTTCGGGGTATTACGCGCCGTGCGTCTTTATTTGGGGAATTGTAAATTAGTACTAACTACAAGAAGAAGCCTTAAAACTAACTTTGGGAGAGCGAACTAGGAGCTCGATGCACAAAAGTGCAGTGGGAGAGGGAGAGAGAGCGAGTGTACGGGATCACACTGCCTCCGGAAAATACACGCCCTTCCGGCGTGAACATTCTCCCCCCTTGCGAGGATACGCAGCAAAATATAAGAGGACCTTCGAGGCCCCCCTAGCGAGGATACGCTGTAGGAATATTGAAGCGGGGAAGCGTTGGATACGCTGAGCGCTCGTGGACATGAAGAAGTGTGTGGTGATCCTGGCCACAGGACTGGCATCGGTCGTCACTGCGGCAAGATCCCATGGAATGATGATGGGCTAGGCAATTGACGCAGTACTTATTTTGTATGACTGCCTGGAGCCGTTTCTCAGCGCTAAGCCAAAGAAAACGGTGGCACTTCCGAAGAGGATGGTTCCCTTGGCAGACTCGGCATGGGTAGGATAAGATACCTCGGGAACGTCTGCATTTCCCATCGTCGTATGGAACCCAGTAATTGGAGGAATCGGGAGTAGTAGTCACTCGTGTGGAGAACGAGGAAATCCTTTGGATCGGAGCAGAAGCAGTATCAGGAGCAGTCGGTTCACTGGAGGAGCAGTTGCTTGGATGCAGCAAAGTGTGATGACGACCGTGACACTTAAAGCACTTGTGGGCGCTTGTGCAATTACGGAGTTGATAACCGCTTGCAAAGCAATTTAAGCACAACCGCTTTTTCTGGATATAAGATGAACGATCCTCTGTCGTCATCTGAAGGAAGCGGGACATAAACGCACTGGATGGTTCTCTTTGGAACATACATCACATCTTTTGGATATCGGAACGATCCTCGTACTGAAGGATTTCAGTATTCGTGGCGACACGTCGGAGGGTGTCGTTTCTGACGGATGGAGGAGCAACTTAGGAGGTTGAATAGAATCTATAGTTTCTAGAGTTCAATTGCGCTCAGTCAGGAATGAATCAAGTTCTTGCCACGTAGGAATTTCGGTTTTATTTGTTAAGGACTGCTCCCATAGTGAGAGCGTCAGCTTTGGAAGTTTCGTGGAACACAAATAAACCAGGAGACAATCCCAATTATCCGTAGGAATGCCGGACAAATTTAGGGATGTGAGGCAGTTCTGGATTGTATTTTCCAGCTCCTTCAAGGCTGCCGAAGATTCTTGTGCGACGGACTGCATGTTTAATAACTTTTTCAGTTGGCTGTTCACCAGCTATCGTTTATTTTCGAAACGCTCAGATAGGTTTTTTCAGGCTGAGCGGAAACCATCGTTGGTGAGTGGCGAATTGGAAACTACGGAATGAGCTTCACCACTAGTCTTGGCATTTAGATAGAACAACTTTTCAACAGGGGTCAGCGCAGGATTGTCTATATAGACCGCTGTGAAAAGGTCTCGGAATGTCGGCCAGCGAATATAATCGCCCGAGAAAACTTCTGTTTCGCACGGAGGAAGCTGACAGCCAGACGGATAGGAATTTTGGGGCGGAACGGGTTGGATTTGAGCTGTTGTAGAAGCGATCGTTTCGACCTGTTCCATGAGCTTTGCGGCACACCTTTCGTATATAAAATAGGCATACTCATATTTTTCCTTTAGAGTAGGTAAGGTGTCCGCCGTGCCCTCTAAGCCAACTGAAATTTGCTCTGAACAAGTTTCATATTCTTTCTCGACCTTATCCCATAGCGCTCTGACTTGGTCGAGATGAATTAGACACGTATATTTGGATGGACTAGTTGCTGGTGGATTGCAGATTTTGGAATCGAAATGACTTAGACGGTCACAGATCGAAATAAATTTATTTAAAATGGAAGCAGTCATATTGGATATTTAAAGAAAAAACTGGATTGTTTCTTTATGGTTATATTTTGGATCGAATTAACTTATATTTTCGGGACGCTGGATAAAGCGTTCAACCGGTTGAATGATCGAAAACAACTTCTATTTGTGACGCTGGATAAAGCGTGCAACCACTTGGATCGAAAACGTATATATTCGGGACGCTGGATAAAGCGTACAACCAGTTAAAAATCGAAAATCAACTTATTTTTTTGGGACGATTTAGTTATACGTGTCGAAGCTGGAATTGGAATTTAGGAACCAATCGGAATGTATTAGGAATTTAATTTATTTGTATAGTGTAATTTTATTGTGTAGTGGCGGAGATGTACGGAGATGTACGGTCACACTAATGCGGATATGGAAGCGCACTTGAATTTCTAACTGATTTAGTTAGTTGGGATTTTATAAAAAATAATTTTAAAATTATTTTGTGTGCCTGGATTTATTTAGTTTACCGCTGCTGTATTTTCCGCGGTACTGTTCTTGAAGATAAGGCGTGCGTGTGAATATGTTTGTGCAAAGCACAATGTCCATTCGCCGTTTGCCAATGCAGAATAGCGGAGACAACGAGAGGCGGAAAAAATTGCCAAAAAACGGAGCTTCGACTTGCAATCGAATATGTATGTATGTAATTGCAATTTGATTTTGGTTGCCTATGCCTGCATGTAACGCCGCTCAGGATAGAGCGAAGGAATGACAATAAATATATAATATATATATGGTTATTTAAATGTAGCTCAGCTCAGGATAGAGCTAGGAAGAGCTGATAAATAAATGCACAAATTAAGTCGGCGTTTCTGTGCCGTGATTTTGGGGATATATTTATTTATTTATAGGAGCGGTGGACTGTATTTGTAGAATTAGAATTGTAGAATTTGTAGAATTATGTGGTTTAAAGTTTAGGAAATATTGCAAATATATTTATTTTAAGTTTAAATATTTATAAGTGTATATATATATTTAATTTTGTTTAAATTGCTGTTGGCGCTCGTAGATCAGTGGAGTGGACTGTATTGTATATCGGAGAGTGTAAATATGTAAATGCAAGCGGAACACAGTGAACGGTTAGAATTTCGGAACTAGAAGTTTCACTGTGGCTTATAGCATACGTACATATATTTAAATTTACACTTGTGGATTTTGGAATGCTTATTTACTATTATTATCCAGGATAGGAATATTTATAGCGTAAATTGTTGGTGCCGATTGTAGATATGTGGAGTGGACTGTATTGGACATACAAATGTACATATGTAGGTGTAGAAGTGGAAATAAATGCAAGCGGATCACAGTGAACGAAGAGAAATTCGAAATTGAAAGTTTCACTGTGACTTATGGCATATATTTAAACACACACTTTTATAATGTTGAATTCGCGGAAAATTAATATAAATTAATTGCGACAATAGGATTCTACAAATCGGATTCGGAATTGGAGGCTGCCGTTGTGTCGGATCAATCGGACTAGGATTTAGACAAAAATCATACAAATGACCGGCAGCAAAGTAAAATGTTTACTTATCTTGTGCGGTGTTAAAGCCACCGGAACTGCTGGGGATATAATTATCCGGCTCTGTTGGACCAAATGTTCAGAGGGGGGTGGCTTTAACCTGGAAGGCACTCGATAAATAAAACCCGGAAGAACTTTCGGGGTATTACGCGACGTGCGTCTTTATTTGGGGAATTGTAAATTAGTACTAACTACAAGAAGAAGCCTTAAAACTAACTTGGGGAGAGCGAACTAGGAGCTCGATGCACAAAAGTGCAGTGGGAGAGGGAGAGAGAGCGAGTGTACGGGATCACACTGCCTCCGGAAAATACACGCCCTTCCGGCGTGAACAGTAGATGTGGAATGATTATTTTTATATATTACAATCTACTGATGAGGTGGATAATTAATTTATAATAATTATTTATTATTTATAATAGTATAAAAATTTTTTCAATTATTTTAATTGGTACTTTAATTTTAATAATTACAACAATTGTAATATTTTTAGCTTCAATTCTTTCTTAAAAATCTTTAATTGACCGTGAAAAAAGATCTCCATTTGAATGTGGATTTGATCCAAAATCTTCTTCTCGATTACCATTTTCTTTGCGATTTTTTTAAATTACCATTATTTTTCTAATTTTTGATGTAGAAATTGCTTTAATTTTACCTATAATTATTATTTTAAAATATTCTAATATTTTAATTTGAACTATTACTTCAATTATTTGTATTTTAATTTTATTAATTGGACTATATCATGAATGAAATCAAGGAATATTAAACTGATCAAACTAATAGGGTTGTAGTTAATTATAACATTTGATTTGCATTTAAAAAGTATTGAATATTCAATCTACCTTATAAAGAATATGAAGCGATAAATTGCAGTTAGTTTCGACCTAACCTTATGTAATTTTACCCTTATTCTTTAAATGAAGCCAAAATAGAGGCGTATCACTGTTAATGATATAAGTAGGCAATATCCTCAATTAAGGAAGTATGGTGATCAAGTAAAAGCTGCTAACTTTTTTCTTTTAATACTTCTATTTATATAGTTTAAATAAAACCTTACATTTTCATTGTAATAATAAAATATCTTTTTTTTTATAAATTACTAAAATTAATTCACTATATTCAAAGATTAATTAATTTCCATAACATCTTCAATGTCATACTCTAAATATAAGCTATTTGAATACAAAAATAATAAAAAATTAAATAAAATTAAAATTCAAAATACAAATAATATTAAATAAATTTTTAATCTATTATTATGTATTAAAAATAAAGTTTGAGAATAATTTACTAACTTTTGATATAAATGTTGACCACCAAGATATTCTGATCATCCTTGATCAAATCTTTTTACAACTAATTGACCATAATTTAAAGGATAATAAACGTCGGTGGGCTGGCGAAAATCCTCCATCTGAACCCTCCAAGAGGGCGCCGGCTGGGCAATGGGCACTGTATTATCCCGGACAACGGGTAATGCACTGCTGCTTGCTCCGTCCGCGGTAATACAGTGTCTAGCTAAGGCAACGGTTCAATTCCTTCCGCTGAAAAAGCTGGAGGAAATGAATCCCTTCATGGGTGGAGGTGCCTGGCGGTTAGGCATAAAAACGCAGCCTGGCGGTTAGGCATAAAACGCAAGTGGGTGGTTCCCCGGAAAACTAACCAGTGTATTTCTGAAATGGACACAAAAGCGTTTCAACTCGGGCTGGGATATCAGCCCAAACGTCGGTGGAAGGCGTGACTGCTACCATCGGCGGGCACGGGGGAGCAATCCCTCTCTGCGTGTCGCCAGCGGTCACACCTCTGATTTGACGGGAGCAGGTCATATCAGTTGTAATGCTACTGCCACAACGTCGCAGGGGAAGCTTTGCCGCTCAGGTGCCATAGTCGATACAGACTCGGACCTGGAGAGCGTGCAGCTCTCTAAAGAAGAGGAGGAAAGCCTTCTCCGCTCGCCGAAACCAGGCACCAGCTCCCCGCGCAGGGACGGGCCGAAACGTTCAAGCGAGGGGATGAAGGCTAAGGCGCAAATAAAGCCGCCCTCCGCATCCCTGAGCCGGCTCCGGGGAAAAGCCGCCCTATCCCCACAGGAGAAGGCAAGCTCCGGGCCGAGCAAAGGGTCGCAGAGGGCAGGCTGCACTTCGCCAACCTCCCGAATATGGGCTCAACGGGCGGATTCGCCAACAAGGTGGAGGAGTCGCTTGCCAACAAGAGGCAACGCTCAACCGAGAGCGCCAACAAGGACGCACCGGGGAGCAAGCGGCGACGCGGGCCGAAGGGAGGCAGGCGCTCCCCCCTAAAAGCGACGAAGCCCGAGACGAAAAGCTTAAAGTCAGTGAGGTGACCAAACGACACTTGATCGTGGCACTCATTGACAAAAGCGATGAAGCCGGCAAGATGACCGAGCCGCGGTGGAAGTTGGTGCATGCGCGACTCGTTGAGTCATTATTTGCACGGATGGAGGAAGACTCCGAGGCCCCCATGCCCACATTTGATGGTGCCGGGTGGCTGAACGGGGTCAAAATCCTGAAGTGTAAGGATGACCCGACGAGGAAGTGGCTGACACAAACGGTCTGCCAACTGGAGGCGTTGTGGAGGGGGCCCAGCTGGAGGTGGTGGACAGGGAGCTAATCCCGTCCATTCCTAAGGCGAAGGTTCTTTTCCCCATCGCAATCCAAGGGGACCGGGCGCTGAAGCTGCTGCAGCCTCAGAATCCGACATCCCAACCGCGGACTGGAAGGTTCTGCACCTTGCGACCCCATTACCCAAGGAGGGGGGCCAGGAGTGCAGTCCTCCAGATTAACAAGGAGGCAGAGGACATCCTTTATCCGAGATACGGGAAGATGGCGTGGGGGCATGGGAGCGTGTACCTGCGCCTCAAAAAACGCCATCCCGGGGATAAGGATGCTCACACCCCTGAAGGCAGGCGAGGTGGAGAAGGACTTAGGTCTGGAAACCATCGTGGACGCCGCCCAGGGACTCTCGCTGGACGAGGACGCGGAGGACGGTGACCTGACGTTGATAGTCAACCCGTCGAATGGAGTTGAGCCCAGTACCCATGCCAGGGTGCTGCAGCTCAATCTCCATAAGAGTAAAATCGCGTCGGCGGAACTCCTCATAGCCCCTGGAGCAAGGGTCCGCCGACATAGCTTTAGTCCAGGAGCCATGGATTGCCTCGGGCAATGCCGTCGCCGGACTAAAGTCCCTCTAATTACAACTTGTTCTACACACCATCGGTAAGCAGAAATAGAACCGCCGTACTTGTACGGAAGGGTCTCCATGCTAACCTTATGTCTCATTACAGCACGAATGACCTAACTGTGGTGATGCTGGAGAGCAAGAAGAAGCGCCTTATGGTAGCTTCCTGCTACATGGCACACGACAGGATCAGCCCCCTCTGAGGAACTCAGGAGCCTGCCGGAAGCTTGAACGACCAGCAACTGATCGTGGGTGCAGACGCCAACGCACATCACTGCGTGTGGGGTAGCCCCGACATCAACGACAGAGGTGGAGTCACTCTTAGACTTTTTATTACCCACTAACCTATGCATAGCTAACGTAGGAGAAGAACATACCTTCGTGAGGTCCCACCTCCTCAAACGTGCTAGACATAACACTCGTACAGGGGACAGTGTAAAATGGTTCAGAATGGAGAGTCCTTGAGAGACCATCCTTCTCAGATCATAGGTACATTCAAGTCAATCGACTTCGACCACCCCTCTCCCAAACCAACTGTCTTTAAGGGAACCCCGGAACACCAACTGGGGAAAGTTTAGGGAAGACAATCTTTACACGACTCGTGACTGGCCCTGGCCCAGTAAAATCCGCTGAAGACATAGAAAAGTCCCTGGAGACCCTCTCCAGGGAATTACTAGATGCGCAACGCGCAGCATGCCCAACATCTAGAGCTAGGAAGAGGACCAAGCCACCCTGGTGGAATAGTAATCTTTCGCTCCTACGCAATAACCTCAGAGAATTCTTCAAAATCGCCAAAGAGGCGAAAGAAGATGTTGATCGACGAGGAATACAAGATCCTACTTAGGGGATTACAAGAAGGAAATACGCAGGGCACAACGAAGCTCGTGGAGAAACTTCTGCTCCAATATCGAGACGGCCCCAGAAACGGCTAGACTCCGGAAGTTGCTATCAAAGAAACCCACCATACAGAGTCAGCTCCAACGCGACGACAGACAGTGGACTGAGGGCAGCGAGGAGGCCCTAACAGCACTAATGCATGCCCACTTCCCAGGATGCACTGAGATATCCGATGCCTAAGCATCAGGAGCTCTTGCACCGGGAGAAGAGAGTCTCCCAACAAACCTAATATCTCTAGAAGAATCCAATGGGCTATAGATTCCCTTTGCGGGAATTAAAGCACCAGGACTAGATGGAATATTCCCAGCCATGCTACAGGTGACCAAAGAGGTGATCACCCCATGGCTACACGCTATATTCACAGCTTGCCTAAGCACGGGCTATATCCCTATCCAATAGAGGACCTCTAGGATTGTCTTCCTGCCAAAAGCAGGCAAGTGCAGCCATGTGAGCCCCCAAGGATTACAGGCCGATTAGCCTCACCTCATTCTTACTTAAGACGCTAGAAAAGCTGCTGGACATATACATCAGAATATTAGACAGCAAGCTGGCATGGAGGCCCAATGTACTGGAGAGGATAAAGAAGGCCACCATAGCGCTTTATGCATCCTAGAAGATGCTTAGCAGCACATGGGGCCTCTCACCCGCTCTAATGCGCTGGATTTACATCTCGGTGGTGCGTCCAACTCTGATGTATGGAGTCTTAGTGTGGTGGCAGGCCATGGAAAAGAAGACGTATAACAAGCTCATGGAGCGGACTCAGCGGCAGGCACTGCTCTGCATAACAGGGGCGCTGAGATCAACCCCCACAAAAGCACTCGAAACTATAATAGGAGTCGATCCCCTAGACATCCACGCGCAACTGATTGCAGGAAAGGCGGCACAACGCCTAGTTGCATCAGGGAATATGTCCCTACAGGGATTCGGGCATAGTTCAATTGGTCGAGACATGAGCAGTATATCTGACTACATGGTCACCAGAACGTGCCCGGATGTAAAAACAACTACATTCATGGGACCAGACGACTGGAAAACAGGTCAGGACCATGCTCAACACCACAACATATACACCGACGGCTCCAAGATGGAAGGAGGAGTTGGAGCGGGCATATACTGCACAGACCCTGAAATGAGGCTGTCGTATAAGCTACCAAGCCAATGCAGCATCTTCCAGGCGGAAGTATTCGCCATAGGGAAAGCGGCAGATCTTGCGCAGAGCATAGACCGCCCATATGGAGCGGTCAATTTGTTCGTAGACAGTCAAGCGGCGATAAGATCCATGCAATCGTCGGCGGTCAGTTCCAAAAATGTACTGGCAAGCAGGGAGGCAATATATATCCTCAGCACGACTACGTCAGTGCGGGTCTACTGGGTTCCCAGCCACCAGGGCATCGATGGCAACGAGACAGCCGACGAACTTGCAAAGGAAGGCGTAGGACTGCCGATTGAAAAAATAGTAAACGTTCCTGTCTCCTTTAGAACGCTCCAAAGAGAGCTAGAGAGCCAGGCCGACACACGAGCTAACAGCAGGTGGAGGAGAAATTCCCAAACCTGTAAAACATCAAAGATCATGTGCAAAGAGCGCAACGCAAAACTCAGTCACTACGTACTGCATCTTCCAAGGAAAGACTGCAGGCTGTTAGTGGGAATTCTCACAGGTCACTGCCTAACTGCTGCACATGCAGTCAAGCTGGGCATCACCGAAAACGCCAAATGCCGGAAATGCGATGATTTCGAGGCAACTGAAACCTTGGAGCATCTCATTTGCAAATGCCCGGCCCTAGCAAGGGCAAGAATAAAATACCATATTTACTCGATAAACTTAGCTGGCCGGCGGCCCGTGGCTAATGGTGGGGAAGGGCCCTACTCCAGCGGGCGCCTTTACCCGGTAGCGGGGAATAATTAATTATTTAATTATATATGGCCGGCGGCCCAAGATAAACGGCGGGGAGGGTGGAGAGAAGGGCCTTACGTTGACGGGCACCTTTCTCCGGCCCCTAACAAATGCTGGCCCGCGGCCATCGCTCACCCGCACAAACACACACTCCTTAGGGAACAGGCGGCGTCCTTTCGACGATCCTGTCGCGGTCCTGGGCGACGGTGGTGGCGCAATGCTCGCGACGGCGGACACGTGGTGCTCAACCACGTGGGGGCGGGACCGCGGGACTTAGAGTTTTCGGGACTTAGTATTTTCGCGACTATTCGGTTTCGCAGCTCGAGACTAATTGCCAAGCTCCGTTCTGCATGGCTTGGCCCTGACCTAAATTTTGTCGCCGAGCGTAGGCGGCGTCTCTTCTCTTCCTGCTCGCTCCTACAGGCGATCGTGCTGGCAGCACTATTCTGCCGCTCTCGGTGCTTCAGCGCATGTGCCGTCGCTCTGGCTTCGGCTTTGCACTCATGGCGTGATCCGACCAGATGAAAGTGGTTCAACTTAACCAAGGCAGCACAAGACCTGCTGTCACAAACGGTCCGAGAATGTGAAGCTGACCTCGCAATCCTAAGCGAACCATACAGGACTGGACAAAGCCCCAACTGGGCGACGGACAGCAATGGGAAAGCCGCCCTGTGGGCGTGCAGTAGCGCTCCTGTCAGACGTCCTTCCGGACAGAGGTTTCATGCGCGCCAAGGCAGGAGGCTGGTGGGTGTACAGCGTCTACCTCGCCCCAAGCCTATCGCTAGCCGAGTTTGCTGCCACCCTGGACAGACTCTCTTCGGATACGAGAGGCCGTAACCCGGCGCTTATAGCGGGCGACTTTAATGCCTGGGCGGTCGACTGGGGCAGATCCAGCACAAATGCCCGCGGCAGAGCCCTCCTAGAGTCGTTCGCAACCCTGGACGTGGCTCTCCTGAATGTTGGACAAGACCCCACTTTTAGCCGAGCTGGTGCCGGATCAGTGGTGGACCTCACCTTTGTCAGCCGCTCTAGAGCTGGCCAGTGCTCGTGGATGGTCAGTGAGATTTATACAGCCAGCGATCACGCGGCAATTCTCACCACAATGGACGACGCCAATTCGCCCCCCACATCGCTCCTCCCCCCTCAAAGGAAGAGCTTCAGGGTCGACCTGCTTGACCCACGGTCTTTCGCAGCTTGCATGGCGAGATTGGAAGCGTCGGGAAATGCGGAAATTATGGCAGACTAGGTGATGGGACAGCTGCATGAAGCCTGCGAGGAGGACACAAGAAATTGCGGATCTAAGGAAACGGTGCGTAAGAGCCAGAAGGCTGTACCAGCGGTCGTACGGCTCGACTACCCACTTGGAGAAGCGTGCAGCCTTTCAGCAGTGCCGCAAGGCTCTTAAGGAGGCTATTAAGAGCAGCAAGAGGAAATGCTTCCTTGACGTATGCGATTCTGCGGACCGGGACCCATGGGGAAACGTATACAGGCTCATTGTGAAGAAGGTAAACAAGTCCAAAGCTCGCGCCCCACTGGACGCCGACTCCCTGGGGAGGATAGTCGAGCACTTGTTTCCCAGAGTAGAGAACCCGGTTCTCTCCCTTTAACCAAGAAACGACCTGCCCCAAGAGGCTGAGCCCGTCACAGTAGCCGAGATGCTAGCAGTGGCGAGGAGGATCAAGGTTGCGAAGGCACCGGGGCCGGATAATGTTCCCAACGGGGCCTTAATGTTGGCCATCACTCTCCGCCCAGACATCTTTGTGGAGCTGTTCGGGAGGTGCTGGGCCGAGGGGTCCTTCCCCAAGAAGTGGAAACTGCAACGCTTGGTACTGCTGCCTAAGCCGGGCAAGCCGACGGAGGACCCATCTTCATACTCATACTCTTCATATTCATGGAGCAAGGGTCCGTCGACATCGCTTTGGTCCAGGAGCCGTGGGTTGGCTCGGGCAATTCCATTGCCGGACTGAAGTCCTCAGCACACCATGTGTTCTACGCACCAACGGTAAGCAGGAACAGAACCGCCGTACTCGTACGGAAGGGTCTCCACGCTAACCTTATGTCTCGTTACAGCACGGATGACCTGACTGTGGTGATGCTTGAAAGCAAGAAGAAGCGCCTCCTGGCACCCACCTGAGGAACTCAGGAGCCTGGTGGAAGCCAGCCCGAACGACCAGCAACTGCTCGTGGGTGCAGACGCCAACGCACATCACTGCGTGTGGGAAAGCCCCGACATAAACGACAGAGGTGAGTCACTCCTAGACTTTTTACTATCCACTAACATATGTATAGCGAACGTGGGGGAGGAGCATACCTTCGTAGGTCCCACCTCCTCGAACGTGCTAGACTTAACACTCACAAAGGGACAATGTACAATGGTATCAGAATGGAGAGTCCTTGAGAGACCATCATTCTAAGATCATAAGTACATACAATTCCAATACGATTTCGATCATTCTCCCGAACCAACCGTCTTTAGGAACCCCCGGAACACTAACTGGGGAAAGTTTAGGAAGACAATCTCTACACGACTCGCGACTGGCCCGGGCCTAGTAAAATCCGCTGAAGACATAGAAAAGTCCCTAGAGACCCTCTCCAGGGAATTACTAGATGCGCAACGCGCAGCATGCCCGACATCTAGAGCTAGAAAGAGGACCAAGCCACCCTGGTGGAACAGTAATCTTTCGCTCCTACGCAATAACCTCAGAGAATTCTTCAAAATCGCCAAAGAGGCGAAAGAGGATGTGATCGACGAGGAATACAAGACCCTACTCAGGGATTACAAGAAGGAAATACGCAGGGCACAACGAAGCTCGTGGAGAAACTTCTGCTCCAATATCGAGACAGCCCCAGAAACGGCTAGACTAAGGAAGTTGCTATCGAAGCAACCCACCATACAGAGTCAGCTCAAACGCGACGACGGACAGTGGACTGAGGGCAGCGAGGAGGCCCTAACAGCACTAATGCATGCTCACTTCCCAGGATGCACTGAGATATCCGATGCCAGCAAGCATCAGGACCTCGCACTGGGGGAAGAGAGTCTCCCAACAGATCTAATATCCTCTAGAAGAATCCAATGGGCTATAGATTCCTTCGCGGGAATAAAAGCACCAGGACTAGATGGAATATTCCCAGCCATGTTACAGGTGACCAAAGAAATTATCACCCCATGGCTACACGCTATATTCACAGCTTGCCTAAGCACGGGCTATATCCCTATCCAATGGAGGATCTCTAGGATTGTCTTCCTGCCAAAAGCAGGCAAGTGCAGCCATGTGAGCCCCAAGGATTACAGGCCGATTAGCCTCACATCATTCCTACTTAAGACGCTAGAAAAGCTGTTGGACATCAGAAACGATGTGGGACGACTGCTGTCATCCAACCAGCACGCTTACACGAAAGGGAAATCAGTGGAGACGGCACTATACTCGTTAGTAGCCACCATTGAGAGAGCCCTGCATAACAGTGAATTTGCTCTAGGAGTGTTTGTGGATATATCCGGAGCATTTAACAACGTGACCACAGACGCATAATCCCCAATAAGTTATAGTTAATAAACCAGCTAAAACAATTCCTATATGAGCTACTGAAGAATAAGCAATTAAAGACTTTAAATCAGTTTGTCGTAAACAAACTAATCTAACTAATACTCCACCAACTAATCTAATTCTAATTCAAATAAAACTATATTTTAAATTTATTAACTGAAGAAATGACACTACCCGTAATAATCCATACCGTCCTAATTTTAATATAATCCCAGCTAAAATTATTGATCCAGATACAGGGGCTTTAGGTAATCATAAATGTACTAAAAATATTGGTATTTTAACTAAAAAAGCACATAATAAACAAAAATATAATAAATCATAATTAAATATAAAATTATTTATTAAATAAAAATTTATTAAACCAGTTTTATTTATTAAATAAAAAATACCAATTAATATAGGCAAAGAAACTAACAAAGTATAAAATAATAAATATACACCAGCTTGTAAACGTTCAGGTTGATAACCCCACCCTAAAATTAAAAAGAATGTAGGAATCAATCTACTTTCAAAAAATAAATAAAATATAAATAAACTTATTCTTCTAAAAGTTAAAACTAATAATAATAATAATAAAATAACATTTAATAAAAATACATTTTTATAATTATTATTTTTTTAACACCTTCTCTAGCCAATAATATTAAAGAACAAATTCATAATCTTAATAATACTAATCCATAAGAAAGTATATCACAACCTAAAAAATAAGAAATTTCAGATCAGGCCGACAAAATCAGCTCGACCCTCTGACCCAGAAACCAGTATATACTTTTCCGAAGGTTTTCGGTGCGCTGAATCCGAATCCGAGGTCGAAATTTTCGAATTGGCTCTGGTTTCCGAGATATCCTAACCTAAAAGTTCAACAACAGCGATTTTGCCTATGTTTGAGGTTATGTAGCATCGAATTTGTTCTTTTAATGAAAATACTAAAAAAGCCATCTTAAATAATAATCTTTGCCCTTTCAAATGCTGTTGAGTTTGATTAAATATCTCTTTTTTTCGCTGAGATATCGTACTTTGAAATTTCCATGTTAATGAATTTACCTAAAAAAAAACATTATGGATAGGCCCTATGAAGCAAACATATTTCTTTGCACATAAAACAGCTTAAATCTGTTACTCGGGGGTTTTTGGGGTCGATGATCACGAATCCGGACTCAAATTTTTAAAATTCAAGATGGCGGATCCAATATGGCGGATCAAATTCGTAAAAAGTTACTGGATCAAGCTGAAACTGGGAATATGGGGGTCTTCAGGGTCGCTGTTTACCAAACTGAGATAAAATTCTGAAATTTGATGATGAAATTTGATGTTAGATGTTAGATGTAAGTAAAAAATTCAATATGGCGACCGTAAAACGCCCATAAACGAAATCGCGGGGAATGTCAGACAGCTCACTCGACAAAGAATACTGTTGGAATATCCCTATTCCCGTACAAAAATACCATTGGCCTTTATATTTAAGTATTTAGTTCTATATCGTTTCTTGGTCACACTAATGTCATCGCCTTCCGGAAGTAGCCCTCTGTCTCTCTCTTGCGTTTTTGATCTCGATGTGTTCAGTTCGTGGTGATTTGTGTTTCAAAAATAAATTCGCCATGTTTGGAAACTGCAATTTTTATGGGCGCCTCCAGGTTAATGCACTCCAAGAAAAGCTTCTCGTCATTTATGATATGGTCGGAAGCACCAGAATCCAAAATAAATTTAACTTTTCCGTCTCCAGTTTTGGATTTATTGTTATCAAAACGATTTAACATAAACGCGAAACCGTGGTTGGTTGTTGCAGTGTTTGCTTGCTTGTTACTTTCTTTGTTTTTATCATTTATAATTCGTTTAAACGCATAACAATCTTTTTTAATATGACCTTCCTTTCCACAGTGATGACACTTGATATTAAATTTCCCTTTTCCCTTAAATGGTTTACGAACTACGCTGTTACTGTTTTTAAAAGATTTGTACTTATTTGTACTTTTGTTGTTATTATATGCCACTACATTCATCACTTTTCTACTTGTGTCCCTGCTATCGTTTTTAATTTTTATCTCGTGATCGAGCAATCTGTTCTTTACGAAAGCTAAAGTAAGATTTTCCTCCGCTAGGGTTTCAATCGCGGTTATAACCCCATTGTATGACGATGGCAAGGTCAAAAGTAAGTGAGACACCTTGTCCATCTCTTCGATTTTCGCTCCCGACGCTAGCAACTCACTCATCAACTCATCGAACGTATTAAAATGAGAAAGTAGTGCCATCTCACTCGGCAGATTCAGAGACAATAACCTTTTTCGAACTGCTAACTGCGACGCGAGACTTTTCCGCTCGTATATGTCATCTAAATTCTTAAGAATCTGTCGCGCCGAGTTGTCGCTCGTTGCGAAATTAAGGAAGGAATCACTAAGATATTCTATTAGAGTGCTTTTGGCACAGCGCTCTGCCTTTTTCCAGGAATCGTCAACTTCATGCGGAACATCCTCATCAATTACTTTTAAAACATCCAATTCTGCGAATAATGCTCTGATTCTGAATTTCCATACCGAATACTTTTCCCCATCAAAAGCCTTTATGTTGCGTTTCGCCTTTTCCATATTTTGTATAAAAACACAGTCAGATCTATGTATATATGGGGTAGAATTTCACAACTTAAAAAAAAACAAAAACCAATTTCACAATCTATGTCACAATGCACTAATCTTTGCGGATAGGCGTAATCTGGGCCCATAACCTATTGAAAACCATATCTAGTTAAGTTCCCTGAACAATAAGACTAGTATTTAATTGTATTTTTAAGTTTATGAATTGTATTATTTTGTATTTTATTATTTTCTTATTGCAACACCAGAGCCACGAACTGAACACATTGAGATCAAAAACGGCAAGAGAAAGAGACAGAGTACTACTTCCGGAAGGCGATGACATTAGTGTGACCAAGAAACGATATAGAACTAAATACTTAAATATAAAGGCCAATGGTATTTTTGTACGGGAATAGGGATATTCCAACAGTATTCTTTGTCGAGTGAGCTGTCTGACATTCGCCGCGATTTCGTTTATGGGCGTTTTACGGTCGCCATATTGAATTTTTTACTTACATCTAACATCTAACATCAAATTTCATCATCAAATTTCAGAATTTTATCTCAGTTTGGTAAACAGCGACCCCGAAGACCCCCATATTCCCAGTTTCAGCTTGATCCAGTAACTTTTTACGAATTTGGTCCGCCATATTGGATCCGCCATCTTGAATTTTAAAAATTTGAGTCCGGATTCGTGATCATCGACCCCAAAAACCCCCGAGTAACAGATTTAAGCTGTTTTATGTGCAAAGAAATATGTTTGCTTCATAGGGCCTATCCATAATGTTTTTTTTTAATGTTTTTAGGTAAATTCTTTAACATGGAAATTTCAAAGTACGATATCTCAGCGAAAAAAAGAGATATTTAATCAAACTCGACAGCATTTGAAAGGGCAAGGGTTATACTTTAAGATGGCTTTTTTAGTATTTTCATTTAAAAAACAAATTCGATGCTACATAACCTCAAATATATGCAAAAAACGCTGTTGTTGAACTTTTAGGTTAGGATATCTCGGAAATTTCAAAGTACGATATCTCAGCGAAAAAAAGAGATATTTAATCAAACTCGACAGCATTTGAAAGGGCAAGGGTTATACTTTAAGATGGCTTTTTTAGTATTTTCATTTAAAAAACAAATTCGATGCTACATAACCTCAAATATATGCAAAAAACGCTGTTCTTGAACTTTTAGGTTAGGATATCTCGGAAACCAGAGCCAATTCGAAAATTTCGACCTCGGATTCGGATTCAGCGCACCGAAAACCTTCGGAAAAGTATATACTGGTTTCTGGGTCAAAATTTTGTCGGCCTGTGTAATTTATAAAATTATTTATTATTAAAAAAATAAATCTAAAAAATAATAATATAATTTGTACAATTCAATATATATTATTTATAAAACATACAGGCAATAAAAATACTAAAAAGAAAATAATTTTTAACATTATATAATTCTAAAAGATTGGAAATAATCATTACCATGTGTTCGAATTATAGATACTAAAATTGATAATCCTAAAGCTCCTTCACATACTCTAACTGTTAAAAATATTATTCTAAAATAAGTTTCATAATTTAATATTTTATATATAAATAATATTAAAACAATAAATTCTAAACTTATAAAATTATTATAATTATATTATAATTATATTAAAATTATTAAAATCATTAGTTTTAATAGTTTAATAAAAACTGTGAGGAGCCGATTGGCCCTCACAAATAAATAATATAAATAAACACCTATATAATATAAATAAATAATATAATATAAATATAAATAAATAATATAATATATATATAAAATTAAATAATAACATCAAGAGAAAATACTAAGTAATATAAATAATAGAATTAAATAATAGGAATAATTAATAATAAGAATAATAATTATATATATTCCCCCGGTACTAGTTTTGTAAACGATAGGTAGTAATTAGATAGTTTTAAAACTGCCACCACCAACCCAAGCTCGACCCGTTAGCCTGGAAGGCACCGACACACGCACACCAACAACCACAGCAAAACTCAGCATGATCACGCCACCCGAAAATGCTTACCTATGAGAGCGAGAGAGAGGCCATGAGAGCGAGAGAGAGGGAGCGACCGATCGTACGGTAAACTCCTGGAAGAAGGCAAAAAGAACTCCGCAAGAAATTTCGCGAAGCGAAGCGGAGGAGAGTTCGAGATAAGCAGTGAATCGAGACAGACGTAAAACGTAGATCGGCGATCGAGTGAAAACCGCGTGTGCGGGTAAAACCTGCAAAACTTTGGATTTTCGGAAAGCAGGAGATACGGGCCGGCGACTGCCACCGTAAATGGGATTTGGACAATAGGATTTGGAGCAAGAGGAGGATTTGGCAATGCCTGGCCCAGGACCAGCGGCGGGGCAGAGCCATTCCACACGTGGAGCCAACGTGTGTGTGCGAGCGAGCGAGACGGGTGAGTGGCAGACAGTGAACCGCAACGAGGTGGCTAGAAAGTGCGTGTGTTCTTAAGATCTTTGCGAGCCCTCGATGCGGTGGTCACTAGAGAGTGCGGCCAGACCGACTCTAGAAAATGCATGTTCTTGACCTAACCTAGAAAAACACTGCGAGAAACTGTGAAAACTCGGAAATTATATGAAATTCTGAAAATATATAGAAAAATATGTAAATAAAGAAAAAAAATATAGTTAAACGGAAAATATGATCTTAGAAATTATAAAATAATGTAAAAGGGCGTGCACCGAGAGAAAAATGTGGAAGCTGGAAATTGTGAAAATTATGAAATTATGCAAATTAGGAAATTATGAAAAGGGAAATAATAAAAGAAAGCGAGTGCATTAAGATAAATATCGGAAGAACAAAAAATGTAAAAATAAATAATGATATTAAATTTAACCAAGTGTGTTTAATAAATAAGAGGCCGGGAAGGCGGGAAACCACGAAAAATAAAAGTAGATGAGAAACCGAACTAAGCTTAATTAAATTAAATTAAATAATTAAATAATTTAAATTAAATACCACGAGCTGGGGAAACAGCTACACTGGGAGAAAATAAACTTGGAGAAAGCGAACAAAATATATTGATATTAAATTAAATAAATCGTGTTGAATAAAATAAAACTAGTGGGAAAAATGGTTGAAATAAATAGCGAAAAGATATGTCTGGAATAAATGACGGAAATAAATATAAATTGGACGGGCCAAGCACAGCCGGCCGGAGCAAATTCGCTAATATTTCTTCCTTTCTCTCTCGGCCCTTCGGCCGCAAACATGCATGAAGGCTAATTCGGTCCTTCCCTCTGTCACACCCTATCAATATATTTTTTTAGTGTAACTCGGTGGCTGACAAACTCCACCCCGCGTCAGCCCACCGCCTCATATTAGTCACATTGTCCCAGATCTTTATAAATTTTCTGTAGAGAGACCCTGGCGAGACTGAGTCTCTATCCCAGCCCAGATAACTACCTCACAGATGGCGCCCGAACAGGGACATGGGGCTTACGAATTTTAGATGAGATTTATGGCCTAAAGACCCATTGAGTTACACTGAAAAAAAAAAATTGTTTTTCTGTTGTGGGTACGGCAGAGGGAAAGTTTGCGAGTGCACTTAGGAAGAGTATAAAATATAACAAAATATATATTTGGATGAAAAGATTCCCAAGGAAATCCCGAGAAAAATGAGATAATATTTTATATACATATATTTATATATTAAGGAAAATACCAGGAAATATATATGGGGCGTTCCACGCAAAATTTGCCACCAAAATTTTTTTTCCTTCTTATATTTTTTTTTCGGTTTATTACTTGAAAATATTCGATACGTTTTTTTATTTCAATCTGATACTTGGAATTTTCGAGAAATAATTTTCTAAAGTTTCCCGTTTTTAAAAAAGATACTTTTATCAACCGCATATACTGAGAAAACTAATGAAGATACAACAATTTGTCCAAGACATGTGTTCACGCCAGAAGGGCGCGAATTGCTGAGCGGCAGTGTGAGCGGCGCAAAAGCTTTCGCTGCAGCTCTGCTCTGTCTCTCCTCGCACTCTCCCTCTCTTCCATCCGGCTTTTTCACCACTCCGCGGTCTAGCGGCATTCCTATTGTTAGTTCTAAGTTAGTATTAAAACTCTGTGAATAAAGTGAAGTCTGAAAACGAAGCTGATCCTCGACGCCTTATTACTGCCGGCCCCCAACAACAGCAACAACAGCAGCACTTCAACTACCCAGCGACCACGACCTCCTCCAGCGGCCGTACAAGACCTTTGGCAATTATCCGCCCACTCCAATTAATGGTCCTTCGAGCCGGATCTATCCTGATCCACCAGCGCCCCCAGCGGAAAAATCCAAAGATAAGTACGGCTTTTCTATTTCTAGTCCGTCCATCCGAGATCGATTTCAAAGTGAAAAGTGCAAGTAATATATATATACATACATAGTAACCTATGTACATTCGCCCAGCCGCAGTGAATTTTTCCTAATATATTTTTTTAAGTGCATACATAAGTGCTTTGCCAATATCAGCCCCCTAATTCGGCTCACTGCGATCCGCTGGTGTCCAAGCGAGTATATACATACATATATATATTGCATATGCACATATGTACATCCGCATTCTCACATATATCGTCCGTCATTAAACTGCTGTTGTGTCTTCAATAAGGAATAAGGGAAAGTTTGCGAGTGCACTTAGGAAGAGTATAAAATATAACAAAATATATATTTGGATAAAAAGGTTTCCCAAGAAAATCCCGAGAAAATGATATAAAATTTTATATATATATGTATTTATTTCCTTGTACACGAGAGCCCCAAGAAAAGAAAGGTATCCGAAAATATATATTCCTAAGCAAGGTACGAAACATAACCTGGAACGAGTGGTTATGCAGGCACGTGGGCAGCAGAACACGTGAGCCCCAGGAAAATAAGAAGAGGTCAAAAGAGAAACAAAAAAAAAAGAGCGGGCCCTCTCTCGGTCAGCCCATCAGGCCGCAAGATTTTTCCTAGAACACGAGGTAGGGAGAAGCTAACATATTCCCCACAGCACGGCCTTCTTGTTTCACTCTCATCGTCGTCTCTCTCTCACACCCGCAGTGGAGTCGATCTACCTCCACGATAGTCAACGGAATTTTGCAGAGTTCGCATACAACCGTCGCCGAGTACAGTCGCTACTAAGCTGAGTTTAGTAAATCATCGTCGCAGAATTTTGAAATCGTTTTGCCTCATCGTCGCTACCTTCGGTCCGCCTGGGAATTTATACGCCGTTTTTACAAATAAATTCGTGAATTCCGTGAGCTTCGTTTGACCCCGCCATAAATTTTCGCTGTGTAGGAGCGTGTCTGGAATTAGCTTCGAGGAAGATTGTTTTAAATTTTAGCAAACATGGGTGCAGGTTGGATTTCGTATCTCCGCAAGCGAGAATTGGAAGCGATTTTAAAGGAGTTCGGGTTAGACGCAACGGGAAGCGTCGAGGAAATGAGGAGCCGGTTGGCTGCGTTTAATAATAAGGAGGACAACGTCTTGGAAATCGTCGAGCGGCTCCAGGAATGCGAGACCGAGATTTTAGCCGCGATCAACGAACGGAAACAGCGACCCCGAGTCCCCACACCCCTGAGCCATAACCAGCTACAGATTCCAGTACCTGAAATTACCGTGGACGTTGCCGGAGGCTGGAGTCCAGGAGAGACGTTTCACCTAGGAAACCCGAGATGACAGCAGCCACCCTGGCGGAGAAGCTTCGTAATTGGGGGATAACGTTCGACGGGAACTCGGATCCGATCGCGTTCATCCAGCATCTCGAGGAGCGAGCCACCGCATACGAGGTCAACGTAGAGAAGATGCCGCAAGCCATTCCCGGACTGCTGACGGATACGGCGGAAAACTGGTTTAGGAACAGCCAACTGTTAGGAGAATCGTGGGCTAATTTCAAGAAGGCTTTTCTGGATTTCTTTTTGCCGCCGAGGTATTTTCAGCGACTCGAAGATGACATTCGCAATAGGTATCAGCGACAGGGGAAGACATTTAAGCAGTATTTGGTAAATATCCGACTGTTGATGCACAGAGCGGGATACAGCCCCGAGCAGGAGTTGGATAGGATTTATGAAAATCTTCAGCAGGATTACCAACTTTTTACTAGGCGACACGAGTTTACGACGCTGGAGCAGTTGACTGTCTTAGCGGTCAATTATGAGGTCACCCGGGATCGGGATGCAGGAAACCATGCCAGGAGGCTGGCCGAGCTGCAGCCACCGAGGAGAACTGACCACGGAGCGTATCCTGGAATGCCCCAAAGGAACCGCCCGAATGTCGCGCCACCACCTGTACGAGGACCTATACCCGCTGCTGGTATTTCAGGACAAGTCCCCCGGGTGGGAAACTTGGCAGTGGTGCCTAATTTCAGGGAAGCTTGCAGGAACTGTGCAGAATTAGGACACTATGCGAGCGGATGCCGTAGTCGTCGTGTTGTTTTCTGCTGGGGATGCGGTCGCAGAGGAGTCTGGACCCGAGAATGCTGCCAACGAAATAATCCGGGAAACGAGAGGAGTCTTCGCCAACACGGGGAACGACCGGAGACTGCAAGGAGGAATCCCCGGAACTAGAAGGAAGGTTACAAGTTCAAGATAGCCGGATCATCGCGCGCGTGCGGATTGAGGGGCAACTATTCAATGCAACGTTGGATACAGGAGCTAGTAGGAGTTTTGTGAGCGAGAGAGTCGTTCAACGAGTAGGTACACCTGATAACGTACGGACGGTACGCACCCAAGTTAGCCTGGCCGAAGGCTCACGAAAAGAAGTCACCAAGTCGCTAGTAGCGAGAGTTCAGCTGGACCAACGTTGGGTCCAAATTCCACTATTAGTTTTGCCTTCGATTATGGAAGACGTACTGTTAGGCATGGACTTTCTCTGCGGCATATCCGCCACCCTGCAATGTGGTCGCACTTCTATTCAACTCAGTCCCCCTCTCCTAGCCAGTACTAGGAATAACACAGTCCTTTCTCCGCTTTCTGTAAACAAGTCCCCTCCGAAGCCGATTTCTTGCATCGAACCCGCAGCACCAGAACCTCCAGTCATCGAAGCAGAGCAGAACAGAGAAGCAGCCTCGGCCGACAGATCACTAGGACCCCGAGATGAGATAGCAGTAAGGAACAATCCGTTTCGACGAACCCAGAAAATAAGGGAAGAACCAGCTCGAGAGGCACCACAAGCCAACCACGTGAGTCGAGGTGACTCGCCAGGAACTCACTCCCCAGCCAAAACGGAATATACACCCGACGCTGGAGGAGCACTGGCAGTAATCCAGGAGACGGAAGCACAGAAAGGAATGCACACAGATCCCGAAAAGATTTCGGTAGTGCAGCAGCTGAGTCCGCCCACCACATGCAAGGAGCTGAGGAGATGTCTGGGTATCGCTTCGTGGTACCGGAGATTTGTACCAAACTTTGCCAGCGTGGTCCAACCGATGTCTCTTTTGCTCAAGAAAGGGAAGAAATGGCAATGGCAGCAGGAGCAGCAGGATGCATTCGAAGAACTGAAGAGGAAGATCACGGAGGCGCCCGTCCTGGCGTGCCCCGACTTTAATGAGAAGTTCGTCCTCCAAACAGATGCTAGTGACATAGGACTAGGAGCCGTGTTAACCCAGACGATCCAGGGGGAAGCGAGAGTCATCGCGTTTGCGAGTCGACGTCTCATAGCCGCGGAGGAGAATTACTCGACCACGGAGTGGTGTCTGGCCATTATATGGGCCATCAGGAAACTCAGATGTTACTTGGAAGGATATCGGTTTGAGGTGATAACGGATCATCTCGCTTTGAAGTGGCTCAACTCAATCGATAATCCCACGGGACGAATCGCGCGCTGGGCGTTAGAATTGCAGCAGTATCAATTTGACGTCACATATCGGCGCGGAAGCCAGAACGTTGTCGCGGATGCGCTGTCACGACAGCCTTTGGAGATGATACAGATGATTCAGGAGGACAAACCCACATGCACTTGGTACCAGCGGATGCTGACACTCGTCCACGACAAGCCTGGAGAATTTCCGGACTATGTATACAAGAATCAGCAGCTATATCGCCATATTGGTGCACGACCCGATGATGAAGACTCGGTGCCATGGAAACTGTGCGTGGCCAAGGAACACCGCCAGCGAGTGCTGTCGGAATGCCACGACCAGCCCACGGCAGGACATCTCGGAATCAGGAAGACTACCACCCGGATCGCCCAGAGGTATTACTGGCCGGGACTCTTCCGTGATGTAGCCAGGTATGTACGCAAGTGTGACACTTGCCAGCGGTTTAAGGTCAGTCAGAGTAAACCAGCGTGCAAAATGTTTACCAGGCAGATCAGTGAGCCTTTCGACACTGTCTGCGCAGATTTCATCGGGCCACTTCCGCGTTCCAAGAGCGGAAACAGTATGCTTCTTGTATTTTTTGACGCTTTCTCTAAATGGGTTGAGTTGATCCCCTTAAGGAAAGCTACTTCGGCATATCTCGAGAAATCATTTAGGGAAAGGATTCTGAATCATTTCGGGGGTTCCACGCAGGTTCGTTTGTGATAACGGAACTCAATTCACTAGTCGTTCTTTTAAAGCTTTCTGTAAACAAGCGGGAATGGAGATCCAGTATACGGCACCCTATACACCGCAGCAGAACCCGACGGAGAGGGCCAATCGCACCATTAAGACTATGGTCGCCCAGTACATCGAAGAGAAGCAGACGACTTGGGACGAATTGTTACCGGAGCTAAACTTGGCGATAAACAGAAGCGTTTCGGATTCGACCGGATTTGGTCCGGCGTTCGTCGTTCAAGGCGAAGCCACGACTCCCAGGGGCCTTGTATGACGAAGATTACTCGGGACCCAGCGAAGTTCCCCGAGCACCCCGTCGCGAAAGGAAATGCTTCGCGACGTGTTCAGATCGTTCAGGAGAACACTCAGCGAGCTTCACTCGAACAGCGGAAGCACTACGATCTTCGAAGACGAACGTGGAAGCCACGGTTAGGATCTTTAGTATTCGTCAAGCAGCACTACTTATCCAAAGCGGCGGATAATTTCGCGGCAAAACTGGCCCCTAAATATGAAGGGCCATATAAGGTGATCAAGTTTCTGGCACCCACGATCGTGCGCCTGCAGCACACCCAGAGTAAACAGCGCAGAACGGCATCACTAGGAGACTTGAAAGAGACAGTCAACGATCTGGAACCGGCGAAGCCGGAGAACTGTCAGGACCCATAAATGGGCCTCACAATCATGGAGGCAGGGACAGGCAAACCGGCCAGGAAGGCCAGGAGGAAACCAGCCATGAAGGCAATGAAGTTGAAATTACATTTAATTAGAAATTTAGCTGGCAGGGACAGGTAAACCGGCCAGGAAGGCCAAGAGGAAACCAGCCATGAAAGCAATGAAGTTGAATTTACATTTAGTTAGAAATTTAGCTTTAATTAGAAATTTAGGAATTTATATGTAATATGGAGCCGGGAGCCCACTGTCGCCGGCGGCTAAGAGAGCGATCAGCGTGGGCAGCTAAGAGAGTCGGACGTTGCACCCGGAGAGCCAGGCCCAGCTGCTGTCCAAACGCCGAGCAGCGCTAAAGCAAGGCTTGGGAAGCCACGGCAGCCGAGCACGGGAGAGCAGCGCTGATCCAGACGCGTGAGTCACCGAGGCCGAGCAGGTGCAGCTGTGCCTAGCAGAAACTCCAGCGGCGCAACAACAAAGCTGTTGGAAGCCGCTGCAGCCAGCGCCAGAGCGGCGCTGAGCGCCAGCAAAGACGTCACCGCTACAGCCGAGCCCCCGCTGCTGCCCAGCGACTGCAAGCAGAGGCCGAGGAATGTGGAGACGAAACTCCCGGAAACTCCCGAGATGACGTAGGAGAAGGGAGCGGAAGTTCGGGCGCAGCAGCGACGCCAGCGCCAGCGACAATGGGAAATCTGGGTCAGAGGAGGAGCGAATTAATTACCGACGCGATCTGAAACCGGCAAGTCCAGCTTTTCTTGTGAAAAAAAAAGGAGGTGAAAACTCTGAGATGTCTACAACTGGAGATGACATGGAGAACCTGTGCTGAGCCAACTTCCCCCAGGAACACTGCACGTAAGCACGCTTGGGTTTCCTCCGCTATAGCACCGGCGGAGGGGCTACAGCCTTAAGGAATAGCCGTAGATAGGAATACAAATAAATTATGGATTTTGTGAACTTAAACTGCTGAAGTGTGTGTGTTCGCCTTTTACGTTGGGTTTTTCCTTTCCCCGCCCTAACCCCCCTCCCGCCTATATTCCACTCTATACCTCTGCAACCAGGACACTCAGCCGGTTCGGGTTCCTCAGCCACGAGTTTCCGAGAAGTTTCCTCTGCTCGTGGAAGTGGCTCGTAATCGGCGGAGCGGGCCGCCTCTTTGCGACCGACACGTTGACGGGCACCTTCGCAACGGGTCCTAGCAGAGGGAGGCCGAGCTTCTGGAGGGCAGCGTACACCGGCGGGGCCGTTCCCCACTCCCCCTCCCGTCTGCTCTTCTCCTCTTTTCATGCGCTCCCCTTGGCCTTAGTGCGAGCGGTTGCTTGGCCGGCCGCTAGGAAAACGGAGTTCCGCGAGCGGCGACGGCGCCTAGGACCCCCCCTTCCCCCTTCCCCTTTGCCCTGGCTGCGGGTCTGACTTGGGCTCGGGCCGGTTGTTTGGGGAGATTTTCAGCAACCGGCAGCGTCAAGCGGAGCGATCGCGCCAGCCCGGTCCCTTCTCTCGGTGGCCCCTTTCACTCGATCCTGGCAGCAGGCGCTGCGGGATTCCTGGCCGGGCGGCTGCCGCAGCCGTAACCGACGGCGACAAGCAGGCCCACGCGGAAGGGGAAGTTTTGCTAGTTCGGCACACCGCTAATCCCCCTTGTACTCCTTGTAACTCAACAAATTTTCTGTGAGTAACCCTGGCAGGCCGTCAGCCGACAGGTGTGCAAGGGGAATCACGTGTAACTACTCTGGTAGTACGCGCCGTATCTGCACACACTGCCGGAAGTGCGACTATACTCTCCACGCGAGGGCGGCTGGAAGCAGACCCTTGTGTTGGTCATGTCTCGACCAAGGGTGCTGACCAATGGTAGTCGGGCTAAGAGAAGATAACTCTTTATAAAATTCCCCAATCCAAGGTGAAACAGCATATGCCGAGGGATGCATGGCCGAGGGGGCGCTCGGTCGCTAGTATGCGGACTCTGGATACCTGTCCACCTCCAGTTTCAATAGTGGACTTCCCGCGGTAGACGGGCTATGCCGCGGGTGACCTCCCTTCCCGTTCACTCGTGGGAATCTTATGGACGACACAACTATACAAAATGAGCTTGATGTGACTCTGACCGCATCACCCCAGGCCTCAACCTCCACGGTCACGGCCATTCAGGGCACTGCAGCTGATGTGCTGCCGGCGCCCACCCCCATATGCGCGGATGTCGGTCCCGCCATGATTGGGGATCCGGAAGCGCCACCATCCGTCTCAGGACGGGTGACTTCTGCCTCTTTCTCGTCGACGGAGGACGTGGTGACCCTAGGGGAACCTGAGGTATCGGCCTCAATCTCCAAGGAAGTCACTCCGCCATCGTCCGACGACGCATCCTTCTCAACCTCCGTGGGGTTGGATCTGGAGGATGCGGGCACTCGGCTCCAGCGGATGAGACTGGTTTCCGAGGTCGCCTTCGTAAAATTGACAAGCCGCGAAAAGAAGCTGTTTAAGGCAGCCATCGCAAAAGGGCTCCCGAGAGCAGAGGCTCTCAGGCGGCAAAGCTCCTCCTCCCGTCGCGGCCAAGGCCGTCGCGGCCAAGGCCAAGCGGGAGAGATCTTTTGACACGACCCGGAGTCCGGCTTGTCAAAGAAGCCGAAAATTGCTCATTCAGAGCCGACCGCGCCGTCTTACAGTCGGATGGCCAGTGGTGTCAAGCTCGGCTTCGCTTCGACTGGCGGATCACCGACCCTAACTGCGGAGCATATGGCTACGCTCAAGGCGGCGATCCTAAAAACCACTCTCTCCTCGGAGACTGCGGGTTTGATGCCACAGTTCGAGGGATGTGTTCCGAGAGCTGGTTGGCTGTTGCTCGTCTGCCATGACAACAATGCAGCCGAGTGGGTCAGGCGCAACTTTAGCCTTATCAAGGCTAACAGTAAGCTTGACGTGGAGCTGTTGGAGGAGGGCCAGTTCCCCCGGGCCAGCCTTGTGCGAGGCTACTTCGCCAACAGCTTAGAGTTGTCCAACGAGGAAGTTCTTGCCTATGTTGGTAGGCAGAATGGCCTCGATACCACCCAATGGAGGGTTGTGCAGCGGAACACACAAGGTGAGATGCTGCACCTCGCCATGATGGTGGACCAGGCGTCGCTGCGGGCGCTTGCTAAGTGCGGCGGCAGAGTCTGGTACTGCTTTGGCAGGACCAGGCTCATTCTGAAGACCTCTGGGTCTGAAGAAGGAAGCAGCGTCGCACAACGTGGAGATCCTCTCCCCGACGATGGCCCTTCCACTAGCGCCGCTGCTGGGCTCGCTAAGAAGGCCGTCCCCGCCCAACGTGCGGAACCTCTCCCCGAGGATGGCCCTTCAACTAGCGCCGCTGCTGGGCTTGCTAGGAAGGCCACCCCTGTCCAGCCACCAGCCAAGGGAGCCCCAAGCGGTGCTACAAAGCGTAGCGCTACCGCTAAGGGCGATGGCAAGGTCCAGCCACCCAAGGCAATGGCACCGGCGGCCAAGATCCCGATGCCGGTCGCGGCATCAAGACCGCCGAAGGGATTGAGAGGGAATAACTCTCGACGAGGCAAATGCGGCAGCCTCGTCCAACGCTCGAAGGACGAGCAGTGAGGAACCACGAGGGTTCTCCAGGCGAACCTGCACCACGCCAAAGGGGCGTCGGCCACCCTGTGCAGGACTTTCGCCGAGAAGAGGATCGACCTGGCCTTAGTCCAAGAGCCATGGTTGATCGGTGGCCAAATTCGAGGACTTAACTGCGGTTCAAGTAAGTTGTTATATGACCGCAGTGGAGGTGCTCCACGCGCAGCTATCCTTCTGGATGGAAACGTAAAGCACTTCCCACTAACTAACTTTATCCGCAGGGATCTGGTTGCAACAGCCATAGAGGTGGCTACAGCGGAAGGCGTCCGAGAAGTAGTGGTGGCGGCCGCATGCCTTCCCGGAGACACCGACGAAGCTCCGCCGATGGAGGTCCAGCAGCTCGTCAGCTTCTGCCGCACAGCCGGAAACACTTGGTTATCGGCTGCGACGCCAACGCGCATCACACCATATGGGGTAGCAGTGATGTCAACAAAGGGGTGAGTGCCTTCTTGAATATATATTGTGTAGTCAATTAGATATAGTCAATAGAGGGTGCAAACCCACTTTTATAAACGCTATCCGAGGAGGTCCTAGACCTCACCTTGGCCTAGTAATTTTCTATCCGATTGCATAACGAACTGGAGGGTTACCGACGAAGCCACGCTATCAGACCACCAGCACATCCGGTTTGATTTACCTGGTCAAACGGAACTCAATACTTCGCTATACAATCGGAAGAAAACCAACTGGAACATGTTCACAGCCTCTGTGGCTATGAAAGCTGACCAACTCATCACCAACTTTGCGTCTGTGAGTGACATAGAGATGGCTGCTGACCAGCTTCATGATGTGCTAATCACTTCCTTCCAGGACAGCACAGTCCCTAACCCGTCACCGGTCAAACCGCGAGGTCCCCTGGTGGAGCGATAGGCTTGCGAATCAGAGACAGGGAAGTTCGCAGGCTCTTCAATAGAGCCAAAGCGAATCGGAACTCCTGGGACACTTATAGGAGTGCTCTCACGGAGTATAACAAAAATATTAGAAGAGCCAAGCAGGAAAACTGGCGCAACTACTGCGAAAGTGTGCAGGCACTACCGGAAGCAGCTAGACTGCAAAAGGTCTTTGCTAAGGGCTCAACTAATGGGGTGGGGCTTCTAAAGAGAACGGATGGTTCTTTCACCCAGGACCGCAAGGAAACGCTAGAGCTTTTGCTTCAGGTGCACTTCCCAGGGTCTCAGTTATACAGCATGGCGAACCAAATGGGTTATCCTCTCCACCGAATAGGCGCGACAACAGTCTGTCCGGTATTATCTTCGATCCTGACAAGGTCAGGTGGGCAGTTAAATCCTTTAGCCCCTTCAAAGCCCCGGGGGGTGATCAGATCTTTCCAGCCTTGCTACAACATAGCATTGAGATAATTATCTCCCCACTTGTCGGTCTGCTTAGGGCCAGCTTTGCATGGGGATATATACCACAATCTTGGAGGAGAGTCAACGTGGTTTTTATTCCTAAACAAGGCAACCGGGCCCTTGACCAACCCAAGTCATACAGACCGATAAGCCTTTCGTCTTTCTTTCTCAAGACTGCGGGCGGCTTGTGGACTTGCACGTAAGGTGCACTCTCCAGACCACCAAGCCGCTACACAAAACCCAATTCGCCTACATCAAAGGCGGATCGACAGAGGTCGCTCTTCACCACTTAGTCAGCAAGATCGAGAAATCCTTCAAATCCAAAGAAGTCGCTCTGTGCTCCTTCCTGGACGTTGAAGGTGCTTTTTGACAACACTGGCTATCAGTCAATCTCCGGAGCTCTATCTCGTAGGAATATTGATGCGGCAACCGTAGCCTGGATAGAAGCCATGCTACGACAACGGGAAATATTTTCCACGCTAGATGCGACAACGGTCCGGCATAAACGCGGCTAGAGGGTGTCCACAAGGCGGAGTGCTGTCTCCCCTACTATGGTCACTTGTGGTGGACGAACTTCTAGAAATACTACACAACCAGGGAATCGATGCCATTGGGTATGCCGACGACCTGGCCATTGTAGTCACAGGGAAGTTCGGCAACACTGTCTCCGAATTGATGCAAAGGGCACTCAATTTGGTCCTCGACTGGTGCACAAATCGTACCGTTTACCAAACGGTACACCAATGACATTGGCCTCCTTGTCATTGGGGGGACCCCCGTAGAGCTCTCCAGTGAGGTCAAATATCTAGGAGTTGTTCTAGATAAGCGACTTAACTGGAACTCGCACCTCAACAAGACGATTACCAAGGCTACTAATGCTTTATGGGCATGTCGTAGACTATATGGTAAAGACGTGGGGCCTTGACTCCAAATCCATCATGTGGCTTTACTGCATGATGGTCAGGCCTGTTTTGACCTATGCTGCTCTTGTGTGGTGGCCCAAGGTTCAGCAGGTCTCGGCCATTCAGAAATGTAGCAAGTTGCAGCGGCTAGTGTGTGCATCTCTATCGGGAGCTCTACGCACATGCCCAACTGTGGCGATGGAGAAAATCATTGGACTAACTCCGCTACACATACACATACAAGAAGGAGCCGCTAGAAGCCTTCTTAGAATCAAGCTCACATCTGGGTTACTGACAGAGGATGCTGGTCATGTTAGGATTTTGAAAAATGTTTCTGGCTTAGAGATCTGCAGCCAAACAGATCTCATGACCACGAAACTCTACTTCGGGGCGAAATTTAGGACTCTCATCCCAGACCGTAGGGCATGGGATAATGGCAACCCTTGCTGTGACCCCGGAAGCCTGCAGTGGTTCACTGATGGGTCCAAAACTGAGCAAGGGGCGGGTGCGGGGATCTTTGGACCTAACACCAGAGTCTCGATTCCACTAGGTAAATGGCCCAGTGTTTTTCAATCAGAGATTCATGCCATTGAGGCCTGCTCCAAACTCATCCTTGCCAAAAGAATGAGAGGAGCTACAATAAATATCTATTCGGATAGCCAAGCGGCGATCAAAGCGCTATCCTCTTGGAGGATAAGCTCCAAACTCGTCGCAGACTGCTGGACCAGCCTCCAGCAACTCTCCACTGGGAACAGGGTAACTTTGTGTTGGGTTCCCGGTCATGCCGGAATTCCCGGCAACGAAAACGCTGATGAGCTGGCAAGAGCCGGCTCAGCGACTCCTTTACACGGTCCGGAGCCTTTCTGTGGCTTAGGGTGGGCCGCAGCCAACGATATGGTTGGAAGATGGGCTAAAGGAGCTAAGTCCAGGCATTGGATATCCAGCTCAGGATGTCGTCAAGCTAAAGAGCTGATACATCCACTTTTAGGCAGGAACACTAATGGATGTTCCAGGATGGACCTAAGACTATTGGTAGCCTACCTCACCGGCCACCATGTCTTAAACTACTACAAGATGCGTCTGTCTTCGGATACGGAGTGCAGGCTCTGTAAAGAAGACGACGAGACGACTAAACACATTCTTTGTGAATGTCCAGCCATTATTTGGTCCAGAAGGAGGCACCTGCATAGCGAGCTCTTGACAGCTTCGCAGATCAGGCAAGCCTCGACCAGAGACCTGCTTGCCTTCATAAGGGAGGCTGAGCAACTCTTGTCTCATTAGGAAGAAACATAGGCACAAAAGATCGCTCGGTCGCAGTGCCTTAAGTCTCTGCAGGGAGATCTCCCCCCAACATTTATTATTATTATTATAACCCTGGCAGGACTGAGACAAATCCTGGCTCAGGACTTCCTTACAGATGGCGCCCGAGCAGGGACTACAAGGACGATTAACTTTTTTCTCCTTGGAAAATTTAGTCGAGGGTTTTATAGTAATATCTAAATGGCTTAAAGCACCATTTGAGCGACAGCCGACTTAGGATAATTTTCCCCGGCACAATATCAAAAGCTAACCTTTGACCAAGGTATTCTCGTCCCTCCTTGTCTCGGATTCTCTCGGGTTCTCCGTCCGAGCGAGCCACGGGACACACGGGTATATAATAACCCACCCGATCAGTGGGAAGTCAGTCGTGCTCTGGCCATCAAAGTGTTCACATCCTCCGATAATAATCGGGTATCCTGTGAATTTATCTACGCGTTTACAAGGATATCTAAGCATCCTGCAAATTTATCTACGCAGTTACAAGGATATCTAAGCATCCTTTAAAATTTATTTACGCGTTTAAAAGGCTTTCAAGCATCCTTGGATTTTTTTTAAATATTTAAAGACTTACGAACAACCGAATTTTTTTGCACGGGTCCAAGGACATACGAGCATCTGGGAAAATTTATCATCGCGTACGCGAGAGCCTCCGAATATTTTTGTGGAATTTTTTTCCCCTATTAAGCACATTATGGGAGTGCGTTGGATTGGTTACCGCCGTAAGGACGAGCTTATAGCCCTTGCTGCGGAGTTTGGGTTATCCCAACAAGGAAGCGTGGAGGAACTTCGCAGTCGCTTGGGGTCCTTCATCACGCGGGGGGACCATGAGGGTCCAATTCAGGACCGGATCAAGGAGCTAGGGGATATTTACACTGAGGCTCCAACGCCAAGGGATGATGGCGCCCAGGAGGCAAGGGGTGGACGATCACGATCCTTGTCTCCTGGTCGATCTGAGCCGCTCGAATCGAAAGCTAGGGTTCTCGTCAAGGAGGCAAACAGGAATCCCAGTTCCCTGCTACTCGAGGTACCACCGATACCGAGTTTCTCCCAGGCCGCTTCAGGGAATCGGGTTCGGCTAGAGAACTTATCCGCTCGGGCCGCAACGGAATCCGGCCATAGGCTTGAGCGGTCGGTGGACGGACTAGGAGGTGGCCCTCCAGCCTTCCGCCCCGAGGCCTCACAGCTCGATCTCACGCTGAGTCCAAGCGGGCATAGAAGCCAACGCTCCGAGATATCCTCTGCCGCACTGGCCGAAAAACTGAGGAACTGGGGTGTCTTGTTCGATGGATATTCCGATCCATTGAGCTTTATCGAGCGGTTGGAAATGCAAGCGGAAGCCTATCGAGTGGAACCGGCGAGGCTGCCTCGGGTGGTATCCGGCTTACTGACGGGTAAAGCCGAGAGTTGGTACCGGACGTTTCAAGTGCAGGATCAACCATGGGGACATTTCCGTAAGGAATTTTTGGATTTTTTCCTTCCTCCGCAATACTTTCAACGGCTGGAAGATACGATCCGGACGCGCTACCAACGCAGCGGCGAGACGTGTAAGGAATATGTCGTGGAGCTGCGACTCCTAATGCAGCGGGCCAAGTTTACTCCGGAGCAGGAGCTTGATCGGCTGTATCAAAATCTGCTTCCAGAATATCAGCTTTTCGTGCGGCGACATGAATTTACCACTCTCGCCACCCTGATCCAACTGGCAACGGCCTATGAGATCGCCCGGGACCGCGATCGGGCGCTGCACACGACGCTCTTGGAGCATACGACGCGCAGGACACCCAGCAATTATCAAGTCACGCCGAATTCAGCCACTCGGGAGCACACCTACAACCCTCCGATGCCGGAGCCAACAGCAGCGGCCGCTTCCAACCGGCGGATAGTCCAGGCGCCAGAAACGATAGCGGATGTGCACAATGCCTGTCGGCGATGCGGGGAAACTGGGCATTTCTATGCAGGGTGTTCTAGGCCTCAGGTCCTTTTCTGCTGGGAGTGTGGGCGGAAAGGACTGCGAACAAACAACTGCTGTCGTTCTCCGGGATCGGGAAACGGACAGGGTTCTCGCCCGCCGGGGGAAGCAGCGAGGACCGAGCCCCAAATACCCCACAACTAGCCACACCCCTACGACTAGAAGGGGGGCGCATCGTGGCAACGGTAATAATTACAGGCCAGCCGTTCCGCGCCACCCTCGACACCGGGGCTTCAAGGAGCTTCATCAGCGAAAGTGCAGCCACTCCGCCACGGAAAAGGACGTGCGTACAAGAATCCTGCTGGCGGACGGGTCCAACGCCGAAGTGACACGTGCTCTGGTTACGACGGTCACCTTGCACCAGGATACACACACTATGACACTCATGGTGCTCCCAAACCTCCTGGATGAGGTTATTCTTGGAATCGACTTCCTCTGTGGGTTTCAGACCCACATTCAATGTGGAGGGGCCCGCCTAAGGCTTTTAGACCAGGACACCGCCCAAGACCAATTTACCTCCGCAGCACCAGCCTTGCTCGCCATGCCCTCGTCGCGGCTCCTAGTATACTCCGCCACACTGGCCACAAACCCCGTCTCAGAACTACCCCACGACCCTATCCCTAGTCAGAGAAAATGTCCTGTCCCTACGCCAAGACAACTTAGGGCCCCAAACTCGACGGACCAACAAGCCACGCCCCCGCAAATTCTCCCAAGAAATAGCCCGCCCACAAAACCGGATTACGGTCTGGAACCTCTGGCGGATGCCGTGCAGGCCCGGGAGAAAAACCCGTTCCGACGGCCGCCTTTGACCCAGGTATCAAGGACGGTAGGGACAGTACGGTCCCCAACTCAGGAAGCAAACCTGGCCACCATAGTCACCGAAGAGTCCTTGAATTCCCAGTTTTCACAGTTTCTGGAAGAAGAGTTGGCCCCTTTCGCAAACATCACGGGCAGCTCTCATATCGCGGAGCATCGCATCTTTCTGCGAAACGACAAACCCATAAAGTAGAGGTACTTCCCGAAAAACCCGGCGATGCAGAAGATTATCAATGAACAAGTGGACGAACTCCTGCGCGATGACCGCATTGAGCCCTCGAGGAGCCCGCATAGTGCACCCATCGTGCTGGTGGGTAAAAAGTCGGGCGAGATGCGTATGTGTGTAGATTATCGGCTGCTTAACGCGAATTCCATTCCCGACGCGTATCCGCTTCCCCGGATCAGCCATATTCTGGAGCGGCTGCGAAATGCGAGCTACATTTCCACGTTAGATCTAAAAAACGGCTACTGGCAAATTCCGATGGCAAAGGACAGCAGGGAATGTACCGCGTTTACCGTACCTGGCCGAGGTTTGTTCCAATGGAAAGTGATGCCATTTGGGTTGCACTCGGCTCCGGCCACCTTTCAACGGGCACTGGACAGCGTGATTGGGCCGGACATGGAGCCTCACGCTTTCGCGTACTTGGATGATATTATCGTGATCGGGAAATCAGCAGAGGAGCATATAGTTAACCTCCGGGAGGTCCTGCGGCGATTAAGGGAGGCAAGATTGCGACTGAATACCGACAAGTGCAAGTTTTTCAAGAAAAGCATTTCTTACTTGGGCCACGTCATCAGCGAGGCCGGGATTCACACAGACCCAGAGAAAATCGCCGCGGTTCAGGGACTGGAACCTCCGACAAACTGCAAGGAGCTACGGCGATGCTTGGGGATCGCGTCCTGGTACCGGCGATTTGTAGCAAACTTTGCTACGATCGTCCAGCCGCTATCGATACTCCTCAAGAAAGGACGTAAATGGACTTGGAGCGAGCCGCAACAGCAGGCTTTCGAGGAATTGAAGACAAAGCTGACGAAAGCCCCAGTGCTAGCCTGTCCCGATTTCAGCCAAAAGTTTCAGCTTCAGACGGATGCCAGCGATTTCGGCCTGGGCGCGGTGCTGACCCAACAGTTGGAGGGGTCTGAGCGGGTTATCGCGTACGCGAGCCGGAGACTGCTGAAAGCGGAGGAGAATTATTCGGCGACAGAGAAGGAGTGCCTGGCGATTGTCTGGGGAATCCGGAAGATGCGGTGCTATCTAGAGGGATATCGTTTTGAGGTTGTCACCGATCATTTGGCCCTAAAGTGGCTAAACTCTATCGATAACCCGACCGGACGGATCGCGCGTTGGGCACTCGAATTGCAGCAGTTCCAGTTCGACGTGAGCTACCGCCGGGGGAAGCTGAATGTCGTGGCAGACGCTCTTTCGAGGCAGCCACTGGAAACCCTGCAGACACTCCAGGAAGAACCCGAGCCCTGCAAATGGATCGCAGCCAAAATCCAGCAGATACAGGCGAGCCCCGAGAAGTTCCCAGATTATGTCCAGGAAAACGGGCAATTATACCGTCACTTCGCCGACCCCTTCGATCAGGAAGGCCGCGGAACCTGGAGACTCTGCGTACCCAGCAGCCACAGGCAGCAGGTGTTGCAGGAATGCCACGACCACCCCACGGCGGGTCACACGGGAATCCGCAAGACGGCAAAACGCGTCGGCCAAAGATATGTTTCGGGACGTAGCTCGATACGTACGGCGGTGTCCGACGTGTCAGCAGTTCAAAGTAAGCCAACTCAAGCAGGCCGGGAAGATGCTGACTCGCCGGTCGGAAAGTCCCTTCTCAACCTTGTGTGCCGACTTTGTCGGGCCTCTGCCACGCTCTCGACGAGGGAACACGATGCTGCTCGTGTTCCTGGACCATTTCTCGAAGTGGGTGGAGCTGGTTCCCTTGCGGAAGGCCACGTCGGCCAGCCTCGAGCTGGCTTTCCGGGAACGGATCTTGGCGAGGTTTGGAGCGCCAAGGAGTTTTGTGTGCGATAATGGCACTCAATTTACCAGCAGGGCATTCAAGGCGTTTTGCAAGGGAGCAGGGATTCAGGTGCAGCATACGGCCCCATATTCTCCCCATCAGAACCCAACGGAACGGGCTAATCGAACTATTAAGACGATGATAGCTCAGTATGCGAGCGAGGATCAGAAGACCTGGGATCAACTCCTGCCGGAGATCTCCCTGGCCGTCAACACCAGCGTCTCAGACACCACAGGATTTAGCCCCGCATATCTGGTTCAGGGCCGGGAACTCAGGCTGCCGGGGGCGTGGTTCGACGAAGTGACCCCGGGGACAGGCGTGGCAGCAGCTGAGCCTCAGGACAAGGCAAGCCACTTGCGGGGGGTCTTTCAGACGGCCCGGTCCAACATGGAAAACGCCACACAGGAGCAGCAAAGATATTATAACCTCAGGAGGCGGGAGTGGAGACCCGCGGTAGGATCACTAGTCTGGGTCAGGACGCATCTGCTCTCCAAAGCAGCAGAGGCGTTTAACGCCAAGCTGGCACCAAAGTACGAAGGACCCTACAAAATACAAAAATTTATCTCGCCCAACATCGTGCGACTTCAGAATCTGGAGACCCGCAAGCGTCGCAACGCGAATTTGGCGGATCTGAAACCAGTGCACGAGGACCGGCCGCAGGAGGAAATTGGAGGGGATAGCAGATCTGAAGCTGGGTCGGAAGTCGGCCCCGGACACCCTCGGCAGGAGGTGCAGGGCACCTGTACGGGAGAACTCCCCGGAAAGGGAATGAAAAGGACCAGTCTGGTGGGACCACTTGAGTCAGGCGAGCCTGACCAACGCCTAACATTCCCCTCTAGGATTCAGGGGGAAAAGAGCCATATTCGTCTGGGCAGGCCTAGGGTACTATATGTTTATCATCGGGAGCAACACACGAGGGGGGGTCAAACGCCGGAAAGGGGAAACTCGGGGATAGAATCAGGATGATAAAGGTTCCTTTGTTTATTGATACAGGACCAGCAGCGACTCCAGCGGGCAGTTCTCGGCCCGATCGCCATCATGGGTGGCCGGCCCGGGGCCCAGCTTCTGCCTCAGGGGAACCTCGCCACTCCGAGAGGCGAAACCCGGATCATGGGGCTCGGATAGCACACAGTTGCGCACAGCCAGCCAGCAGAGGGGCATCTGCGAAAGCAGCAGCAGTGGCTCCGCCGTCGACCGGCGACCCACGGCCGGCAGGGAAGGTAGCCCGGAGGAGTCCGCTACGGTGACCGCATCTCGATTGGCACAATGGAAGACGCTGGACGGTAACCTGCATCCCGCATTTTGGACCGTGAGCAGCTGGCTGGACGAGATCGGGTGCCCTGCGTTCGCTCCCGAGCTTCTGGAAGAGAGCCTGCGGCAGACTCGGGTGGTGGCCCCGGTCCCGATCGCTAGCACGAGAGGCAGTGAGGCGTCCTTGGCGAGCTCGGAGTCGCAGGACGACGGGCTGTCCCACTCCTGGGAGCCGGTGCCTCCCTCGGCGGAAGAGGTGGCTAGGGCCAACAGGGCATGGTCAATCGCGAGTGGAAGCCACGACTCCGAGTCCAGCAACGGCATCCAGTCTGGAGGCGAGGCAGGACACAGTGGCGACTCGGCTTTGGCGGATAGCCAGGGCGAGGATGGCTCTACCGATGCCGGCGACGTGGACCAGGCCGATCCGCCAGGTAACGAGAGCGAGGACACCCAGGCAGGCAGTTCGACCCACGGCAGCCTCGCGGCAGGCGAGATCAGGCCCGGATCTGCTGGGGCGGAGCCCGTCCAGGCCGGGCTGCGGAGGTCTGAGGAGCCATCGGATGTCAGCGAGGGCGACGGCCTGGCGCTGTTGGAGTCGATAGTAAGGCCTTCGTCGCCAAGCCTCGAGCTGGACTTGGACGAGAGCGACATGGCGGATCTGTTGCGGATGCTCGACGATACGCCGGTGGTGGGTAATGTCCAGGAGGAGGACCAGTGGCCTGTCGCTCCACCAGAGTGGAGGGTGGACACGGGTGAGCGCCGCCTCCCGGCGGCGCTGATTGAGTTTATCCTAAACCACGAAAGGGCCAGCGTGCGGTTCCTACGGACCCTCGGCGGAAACCGGTTTCGAATCACCATTTCGGCCAGACGATATGTTACCGTCTCCCTTCGCCACCCCAGAGAAGGAAAGGGGTGTGAGGACCCATAAATGGGCCTCACAATCATGGAGGCAGGGACAGGCAAACCGGCCAGGAGGAAACCAGCCATGAAGGCAATGAAGTTGAAATTACATTTAATTAGAAATTTAGCTGGCAGGGACAGGTAAACCGGCCAGGAAGGCCAAGAGGAAACCAGCCATGAAGGCAATGAAGTTGAATTTACATTTAGTTAGAAATTTAGCTTTAATTAGAAATTTAGGAATTTATATGTAATATGGAGCCGGGAGCCCACTGTCGCCGGCGGCTAAGAGAGCGATCAGCGTGGGCAGCTAAGAGAGTCGGACGTTGCACCCGGAGAGCCAGGCCCAGCTGCTGTCCAAACGCCGAGCGGCGCTAAAGCAAGGCTTGGGGAAGCCACGGCAGCCGAGCACGGGAGAGCAGCGCTGATCCGAACGCGTGAGTCACCGAGGCCGAGCAGGTGCAGCTGTGCCTAGCAGAAACTCCGAGCGGCGCAACAACAAAGCTGTTGGAAGCCGCTGCAGCCAGCGCACGAGAGCGGCGCTGAGCGCCAGCAAAGACGTCACCGCTACAGCCGAGCCCCCGCTGCTGCCCAGCGACTGCAAGCAGAGGCCGAGGAATGTGGGAACGAAACTCCCGAAACTCCCGAGATGACGTAGGAGAAGGGGGAGCGGAAGTTCGGGCGCAGCAGCGACGCCAGCGCCAGCGACAATGGGGAAATCTGGGTCAGAGGAGGAGCGAATTAATTACCGACGCGATCTGAAACCGGCAAGTCCAGCTTTTCTTGTGAAAAAAAGGAGGTGAAAACTCTGAGATGTCTACAACTGGAGATGACATGGAGAACCTGTGCTACGAGCCAACTTCGCCCCGGGAACACTGCACGTAAGCACGCTTGGGTTTCCTCCGCTATAGCACCGGCGGAGGGGCTACAGCCTTAAGGAATAGCCGTAGATAGGAATACAAATAAATTATGGATTTTGTGAACTTAAACTGCTGAAGTGTGTGTGTTCGCCTTTTACGTTGGGTTTTTTTTTCCTTTCCCCGCCCTAACCCCCCCTCCCGCCTATATTCCACTCTATACCTCTGCAACCAGGACACTCAGCCGGTTCGGGTTCCTCAGCCACGAGTTTCCGAGAAGTTTCCTCTGCTCGTGGAAGTGGCTCGTAATCGGCGGAGCGGGCCGCCTCTTTGCGACCGACACGTTGACGGGCACCTTCGCAACGGGTCCTAGCAGAGGGAGGCCGAGCTTCTGGAGGGCAGCGTACACCGGCGGGGCCGTTCCCCACTCCCCTCCCGTCTGCTCTTCTCCTCTTTTCATGCGCTCCCCTTGGCCTTAGTGCGAGCGGTTGCTTGGCCGGCCGCTAGGAAAACGGAGTTCCGCGAGCGGCGACGGCGCCTAGGACCCCCCCTTCCCCCTTCCCCTTTGCCCTGGCTGCGGGTCTGACTTGGGCTCGGGCCGGTTGTTTGGGGAGATTTTCAGCAACCGGCAGCGACAAGCGGAGCGATCGCGCCAGCCCGGTCCCTTCTCTCGGTGGCCCCTTTCACTCGATCCTGGCAGCAGGCGCTGCGGGATTCCTGGCCGGGCGGCTGCCACCCCAGCCGTAACCGACGGCGACAAGCAGGCCCACGCGGAAGGGGAAGTTTTGCTAGTTCGGCACACCGCTAATCCCCCTTGTACTCCTTGTAACTCAACAAATTTTCTGTGAGTAACCCTGGCAGGACTGAGACAAATCCTGGCTCAGGACTTCCTTACAGAACGAGGAGGAAGTTAGCGGCATGTGACCCTAAGCTTCGCAGAGGAAGATCGCAGTGGCGGTACGGCGGCAGGAACCAGAGGTTCTGCCCCAGAAAGGGTTGAGGCCCGGAAACGCCAAACATTTGGCTAAGAAAAGGGTTGAGGCCCGGAAACGCCATACATTTGGCTATGAAAATGACAGGCAAGAGCCAGTAAAGAACTGGAGTCCTGTGACAGGAGCCAAGCCGGCAGTCGGGCCGTGGGGGCACTTGCTGGTCGGTGCGCCTTCCCAACGTCCCCACTCCCCTGAGGGGGAAACTCCATGCTCCCAGGGCCCACAGCTAACCCACTCCAACTAACGTTTATTAGAAATTTGCTAGGTAGGTCCTTAGTAAGGCAAAAGTCTAATAAAACTTTGTTTTCCCACAGATATGGCATCTACAGCCACTAGGATGGAGGCGGAAGAAGATGGAAAACGAACCGGTCCCATCACCCCGCCAGAACTGAACGTCATCTTCGACGACGACAATCCCGTCGAAGCTCCGCCGACTGCCACGGGCGGCAGCGCCGGAGAAGCACCTGGCCCTCGCTATGAGGCCGAGGACGACACTCTGCCCGCCTTGGTCCCCGGTGACAATGCCATCGCCGCATTCGAGACCGAGCCAGAGGAAACCCCAGCCGTGTGTGCGAGCTGGGCGAAGAAGCAGGAGTGGTAGGACCTATCCCACGAGAAGGTCACATCGGAGCCGACGCCAGCTTCAAAGCCGGCCACACCGGAGCCGAGGCCGACCCAGAGACCAAACGAGATCAGGATCTCTTTGCGTTCCCCGAAGAAGGAGGGGAATGTGAGGAGCCGATTGGCCCTCACAAATAAATAATATAAATAAACACCTATATAGGTTAGGTTAGGTTAGGTCGGAAGGCCCTCACGGGGCGACGCATAGGCCAGTATGGCCCTTAGCTGTCCGAAAGATTTTTCTGAATGGACCTAGAGTGTGTTTACGCGATTTTCGAAATCATTAAGGATCGAGGTGTTTTTCGCGAAGGCAGTAGTTCGCCTGGCTTCTTCCTGGAGGCATCTTCTAGCGATGCCAGAACCGGAGCGCCTAGGTATTTTATTCTTGCCCTTGCTAGGGCCGGACATTTGCAAATGAGATGCTCCAAGGTTTCAGTTGCCTCGGATTCATCGCATTTCCGGCATTTGGCGTTTTCGGTGATGCCCAGCTTGACTGCATGTGCCGCAGCTATGTATGAAGCTGTATGTATAGCAGAAAGCTGGCAAATATGTATGTATGTAGAAGAGCGGAATAAAAACTCAATATTTGTTTGTGTGTTTTTTTTGTATGTGGAATAAAATGTGTGTTTTATTTATTTCTCAAGCGAAGGGTTCAAAAAAATGGGATGGTTTATTTTATTTTTTATTAGTTGTATATTTGACACAAAATAGGTTAAGTGGCTCGATAATTTTTGGTGGGGTATAATTTTTATTTTTTGTATGTATGTATATTTTATGTATGTATATTATGTATGTAAATTATGTATGTAAATTATGTAGGTAAATTAAATATATTTAATTTCCTGCGGATGAATTTTTAGAATTTTTAAAATATGTATTAATTTTCATGCACTTTTTGGAACTTAACTTTGTGTTAGATATTTTATTAAAAACAGCAGTTTAGTGACGGACGTTTTTTCGTGAATATGGATGGGTGTATGTGATATATATATATGTATTTTTGACACCAGCGGATCGCAGTGGAAAACGAAGTAGGGGGCCGATATTGGCAAAGCACTTGTTGCACTTTAAAAAAATGGGAAGAACTTCACTGCGGCTGGGCGAATGCACATAATATATACACATATATCACTTTCACTTTTCACTTTTCGGATGGACGGAAAGAATTGGGAAAACAACGCCTTTAGAAAAGGAATATGGCGACCACGGACGGACTAGAATTAGAAAAGCCGTACTTATCTTTGGATTTTTCCGCTGGGGGCGCTGGTGGATCAGGAGCGATCCGGCTCGAAGGACCATGAAATGGAGGGGGCGGAATATGCCAAATGGTCCGTACGGCCGCTGGAGTGTCAGTCGTGGTCGTCGCTGGCTGGATGGGCAGGGGTGCTGCCGTGCTGTTGTTGCTGTTGTTGGGGCCCAGAAATAAGGAGGCGTCGGGGATCAGCTTCTGCACTTCACTTTATTTGCACTTGTGTTTTAATACTAACTTAGAACTAACAATAGAACAGCCGCTAGACCGCGGAGTGGTGAAAAGGCCGGATGGAAGAGAGGGAGAGCGCGAGGAGAGCCAGAGCAGAGCTGCAGCGAAAGCTTTTGCGCCGCTCACACTGCCGCTCAGAAATTCGCGCCCTTCTGGCGTGAACAAATGTGTTTATTCTAAATAATATATATATCTATGTATATGTATAAAGAAAAAAAATGTTGTGTTGACTTAGCTGACGTCGTCTTGGTCTGTTGTTGTTGTTGCTGCTTTTGTTGCTGTTGCTGTTGTTGCTGCTGCTGCTGTTGTTGATGCTGCTGTTGCTGCTGCTGTTGTTGTTGATGCTGCTGTTGTTGTTTCGGTGGACGTCCTTCCTTCTTTTGGCAGTTTAGTTGTTAGTTTTTTTTTTTTTAATCTTTCGGCTCTCTTTAATTTTGTTCTTTGTTTTTGTTTTGGTGGCGCACTAGAGATAGTTTATTTACGCACTGGAGGTAGTTTTTTTTTTTGTGATTGATTGATTTTTATTAAATATCTTTTTCGAGATATTGTCACTGATGGAGTTATGTATAATATATATAAAAGTATATATTTTTCCCGTGTTGGATTTTAATAATTATTATATTTTTAACTTTTCACAACACTTTCTCGGTGTTTTGGCCCCGAGAAAAACGACCACTTTAAACTTTCGTTTATTTTTTTTTTTTTAATTTTGTCGATTTCTCGACCACAAAAATTTTATTTTTACCAACCAATTATTTAAAGTTGGAAATTTTTGTTTTAAAAACAATAAGGACTCTTTTGTATCCTTTTGCTTTTGATTTTATACTCTGTCCCTTACCACGCAGGGGGAAACAAGAGTCACTTATTTGCGCTACCTTTAGCTGCAAGTGTAAATTGCTTTGCTTTAAGGAGCTGGCCTCTCTCTGAGTCCCTTACCAATCAGGGGGAAACTGCAGAGTTGATCGAAGGCTCGATTGACCAAAATGATAGGGATTCAATAAAGAAAAGACCTTCACCCATATTTTACTTTTAAGGACATCGTCGGATTTATTGTAATAATTTTTATTTTAATTTCATTAGTATTAATTAGACCAAATTTATTGGGAGACCCAGATAATTTTATTCCGGCTAATCCATTAGTAACACCAGCTCATATTCAACCTGAATGATATATTTTATTTGCTTATGCAATTTTACGATCTATTCCAAATAAATTAGGAGGAGTTATTGCATTAGTTTTATCTATTGCAATTTTAATAATTTTACCCTTTTATAATTTAAGCAAATTTCGAGGTATTCAATTTTATCCAATTAATCAAATTTTATTTTGAATTATAGTAGTTACAGTAATTTTATTAACTTGAATTGGAGCTCGACCAGTAGAAGAGCCTTATGTTTTAATTGGACAAATTTTAACAGTTGTATATTTCTTATATTATTTAATTAACCCATTGGTTAATAAATGATGAGATAATTTATTAAATTAATCAGTTAATGAGCTTGAACAAGCATATGTTTTGAAAACATAAGATAGAATTTAATTTTCTATTAACTTTACTAAAAAAAAATCACTATAATAAAGAAAATAATAAAATTTTAAATCCAATAAAAAATAATAAATAATTTAAAGAAAATGATAAAAAACATTTTCAAGCTAAATATATTAATTTATCATAACGAAATCGAGGTAAAGTACCTCGACCTCAAATAAATACAAAGGAAATAAATGTTAATTTTATATAAAATAATAAATTAAATACATCACAACCTAAAAAAATAACGCAAAATAATATTCTTATAAATAAAATTCTTGCATACTCAACTATAAAAATTAAAGCAAAACCTCCTCTTCTATATTCTACATTAAATCCAGATACTAATTCAGATTCTCCTTCAGCAAAATCAAATGGTGTTCGATTTGGTGGTGTTCGATAAGGAATAAGACCCTTTCCCACGTCTGGGGAACAGATGGCCACTGCGTTGGTCTAGTTAGAGATAAGATTATAATATGTAAATCTCATGTTAGCTACCTAAGCTAGAACTTAGAGAAAATAAAATCAGTTTGAAATATCAACTCAGCGAATGAAGGTCTTTTCTTTATTGGATCCCTTTCATTTTTGGTCAATCGAGCCTTCGATCAACCCCCTCAGAGAAAGGCCAGCTCCTAAAGCAAAGCAATTTACACTTGCAGCTAAAGGTAGCGCAAATAATTGACTCTTGTTTCCCCCTGCGTGGTAAGGGACAGAGTATAAAATCAAAAGCAAAAGGATACCAAAGAGTCCTTATTGTTTTAAGACAAAAATTTCCAACTTTAAATAATTGGTTGGTAAAAATAAAATTTTTGTGGTCGAGAAATCGACAAAATTATAAAAAAAAAATAAACGAAAGTTTAAAGTGGGCGTTTTTCTCAGGGCCAAAACACCGAGAAAGTGTTGTGAAAAGTTAAAAATATAATAAATATTGAAATCCAACACTGAAAAAATATAATTTTTTTTTTTTGTACATAACTCCATCAGTGACAATATCTCGAAAAAGATATTTAATAAAAATCATTCAAAAACAAGAAAGGAAGCTAACTTCGGCATGCCGAAGTTTAAATACCCTTGCAGTAAGTAGAAGAAGAAGAAGAAAAATGTTCAGACTTTCCGCTTTCTCGGAATGTTGCTAGCGAAAAATGTTGCTAACGAGATATGTTGCGAAAAAATTAAATGAATTGATATACATATATATTTCTATGGCAGCTATATGATATAGTGGTCCGATTTAAATAAAATTAAAACCGAAATTCTGGAATAATACAAAATGGCCATGTATCAAATTATATGTAAATATATTGAAAATTGGCAAAGTAAAAATTTTTCTCAAAAATTTCCGATCGTTCCTATGGTAGCTATATGATATAGTCGTCCGATCCGGCCCATTCCGACATATATAGTAGTGAGAGCATATATAAGACTATCTGCAAAGTTTCATTCAGATAGCTTCAAAACTGAGGGACTCGTTTGCGTAGAAAAGGACAGACGGACAGACGGACATGGCTAGATCGACTCGGCTGTTGATGCTGATCAAGAATATATATACTTTATAGGGTCGGAAATGTCTCCTTCACTGCGTTGCAAACTTCTGACTAAAATTATAATACCCTGCCAGGGTATAAAAAAAAAACTACCTCCAGTGCGTCAAATAAACTATCTCCAGTGCGTCACCAAAACAAAATTAAAGAACAAAATTCAAGAGAGCCACAAAGATAAAAAAAAACAAGAAAGAAAGCTAACTTCGGCATGCTGAAGTTTAAATACCCTTGCAGTAAGTAGAAGAAGAAGAAGAAAAATGTTCAGACTTTCCGCTTTCTCGGAATGTTGCTAGCGAAAAATGTTGCTAACGAAATATAATGCGAAAAAATTAAATGAATTGATATACATATATATTTCTATGGCAGCTATATGATATAGTGGTCCGATTTAAATAAAATTAAAACCGAAATTCTGGAATAATACAAAATGGCCATGTATCAAATTATATGTAAATATATTGAAAATTGGCAAAGTAAAAATTTTTTTTCTCAAAAATTTCCGATCGTTCCTATGGTAGCTATATGATATAGTCGTCCGATCCGGCCCATTCCGACATATATAGTAGTGAGAGCATATATAAGACTATCTGCAAAGTTTCATTCAGATAGCTTCAAAACTGAGGGACTAGTTTGCGTAGAAACGGACAGACGGACAGACAGACGGACAGACGGACATGGCTAGATCGACTCGGCTGTTGATGCTGATCAAGAATATATATACTTTATAGGGTCGGAAATGTCTCCTTCACTGCGTTGCAAACTTCTGACTAAAATTATAATACCCTGCCAGGGTATAAAAAACCAACAACTAAAACTGCCAATAGAAGGAAGGACGTCCACTATTTATATGTATATATATATATATATATACATATACATATAAAACAGTTACATACAAATACACGTACATATAAAAACAATTTTCATTCAAGAAAGAAAAATCTTATTACAAAGAATTACAAAATGTTGTCCCCTGAATCCATTGCCCTTATAAAAAGGCAGGTAGAAATTACTGAAGCCAGTAATCATTTATTAGGTCTGGCAAGCCTCAGTTTTGTGTTCATTAAGCAGTCGGCGAATTGTTGCGAATTGGAGTAGTCGATCACGACTACTTCAAAAATAAGCACTTTGACGTGATGATGGCCAGTTTTAAAACGATTAAAGAAAAAATTGATGCAATGTTACAAAAGGCCGACAAAGCTGAGGCTAGTACAGAAATTTCTTGTTTAGAAAAGGCACTCGAGCAATTAGAAAGATATTTAGAAGACACGCTTATCGCGAGTCAGGAGGATAAGTTTCAAACCTTTGAGATTAGGGTAAAAAAGATCGATTTTTATTGGGAAAGGCTTGTAAATTTAAAGCAAGTCACCCAGATTGATGTCACAGATAGGAGTTATAATTCGAGATTCGGAGAACTCGAATTCGACTTATCAGCGTATTGACTCTATTAATGAGTCAATTCACATGATAAAACTAAAGGCACAAATTTCAGACGAAGTAAATATAATCTTTGCACAAATAATATTGAAAAAGTTTAATAAAGAGGCTCTGCAGTTATATGAGAGCCACACCAAAAAGCCCAAAAAAATCCAATTATTGTCCGACGTCATTGAATTCTTAGAACAAAGATTAAGTTCTATTAGCTCAGTTCAGGATGAGAATCCTACAAAAGAAAAAGTTGTAAAAAAAGAATTCTCTGCTAACAGTTGTCCCATTTGCAAAGGTTGGGGACATACAGTGGTACAATGCCACACATTTAGAAATTCAAATCCATCAGAAAGATTGGACAAAATTAAAAAGGCAAAATTGTGTTTTAAATGTTAAAAACACTCCTATAATAAAAAATGCCTAAGCGATATATCGTGTTCAATATGCAAAAAGAATCACCATAGTATGATTCATGTACCATTTCAAAAGGTAGTAAAAGTAAACGCACCTAGGACGTCGGATCAAGCCTTATTAGCTACGGCTAGGGTTCAAATTAAATCCTCTAAAGAAAATTATGAAAATTGAAGAGCTTTGATTGACAGTGGGTCACAAAGCACTATTATTTCCGAAGAATCTGCGCAGATTCTAAAATTAAAAAGAATTAGATCTCAAACAGAAATTAGTGGAGTATCTTTCACAGGAAAGTGCATCTCCAAGCACAAAACTATTATTTCAATTTAAAATTCTCCTAAAAACTTAGAAATTGAAGCATTAATACTTCCAAAACTAATGAAGGCCCTTCCAGTCACCAAATTTGATGTTGATAAAGAAAAATGGAAGGGATATAAACTAGCTGACCCCGATTTTAATAAGCCAGGTCGAATTGATCTTATTATTGGAGCCGACTTATATACTCACATTTTGCGGAATGGAGTGAAAAAAATAGATGGGCTCCTTGGGCAGAAAACTAATTTCGGGTGGATTGTTTCTGGATGTAAAAAATCCAAAGGAAAGGAAACAATTGTAGCAACAACGATCGAAATAAAAGATTTAGATCTATATTGGGAAGTTGAAGAGGAAGGCAAAAATGATATCGAGTCTGAAATATGTGAAAATAAATTCACTAAAACTACAAAGAAAGACTCAGATGGGCGATACATTGTGTCAATTCCATTTAAGGAGGATGTCACCTTAGGAGATTCGAAAAAACAAGCTATAGCACGTTATATGAATTTGGAGAAAAAGTTAAAAAGAACGAAAAACTTAGGGTTGACTATACTAAATTCATGAAAGAATATATTGATTTAGGACATATGGTTGGAGTGCAGGATGAAGGAAAATATTTCTTACCGCACCAGGCTGTAATTCGCGATGCAAGCCTGACGACCAAATTAAGAGTAGTTTTTGATGCTTCAGCAAAAACTACAAATAACAAAAGTTTGAACGACATAATGTGGGTTGGACCACGAGTTCAAAGAGATATTTTTGATATTATTGTTAAATGGAGAAAATGGGAGTTTGTAGTCTCGGCGGACATTGAAAAAATGTACCGACAAATAAAAATAAACAATGATGATCAAAAATATCAATATATTTTATGGAGAAATACTCCTGAAGAAAATATTTGCACCATATTTGGCTATCAGAGTTCTGGTAGATATTGCAGATAAATGTGAAAATAAAACTTTAAGTAAAATAATTAGGAATGATTTCTATATGGATGACCTAATGACTGATGGCTAATGGCTGATTCGGTAGAAGAAGCCAATAATATAATAAAGTTGATATCACAAGAATTACAGAAGGTTGGATTCAATTTAAGGAAATGGATTTCCAACGAGTTGAAAATATTAGCAACTGTGGAAGACACAGGGGACAATAAAGTTCTAAACATTATGGAAAATGAAAGTGTCAAAACTTTAGGACTTAAATGGGAACCGCAAAATGATTTATTCAAATTTACACTAACTTGCACAGAATCGAAACATACGAACAAACGAGTAGTTTTATCAACTCTCTCAAAAATATATGATCCACTAGGATGGTTAGCACCTGTTACTATTTTAGGAAAACTTTTCATTCAAAAACTCTGGGTAAATAAAACGGATTGGGATCAAGAATTATTACCTGAAGATAAAAATGAATGGGAAAAATATAAAGAACATTTACTGTTTTTAGAAAATATAAGAATCCCAAGATGGATTAATTCAAATAATTGTTCTGTCATCCAAATTCATGGATTCGCTGACGCCTCCGAAAAAGCATACGCAGCAGTAGTCTATGCTAAAGTAGGGCACAAAGTTAATATAATAGCTAGCAAGAGTAGAGTAAATCCTATAAAAAATAGGAAGACAATTCCCAAACTGGAGCTGTGTGCAGCTCATTTGCTAAGTGGGTTAATCCAAAGATTAAAAGAATCTATTGACAATATAGGGGAAATCTATGCTTGGAGTGATTCTACTATTACTTTAGCATGGATTAACAGTGGTCAAAGTAAGATTAAATTTATTAGAAGAAGAACGGATGACATTCGGAAATTAACAAATACTGAATGGAATCATGTGAAGTCAGAGGATAATCCAGCAGACTTAGCATCAAGGGGAATTGATTCTAACAAATTAACCAACTGTGATCTTTGGTGGAAAGGTCCGAAATGGCTAGCTAACCCAAAGGAACCTTGGCCTCGGCAGCAATCTGTAGAAGAAACGGTGCTGGTAAACACAATAATTAATAACGAAATAGATTATCAAATTTACGAATTAATAGAAAAGTATTCCAGTATTGAAAAGCTTATACGTATAGTAGCATACATGAATAGATTCGTGCAGATAAAAACAAAAAATGAAGCCTATCCATCTATTCTTTCAGTAAAAGAGCTAAAAATAGCTGAAAGAGTTGTTATTAGGAAACAACAAGAATATCAATTCAGGCAAGAGATGAATTGTCTGAAAAGCAATAAGGAAATTAAGACAAATAATAAAATATTGTCATTGAATCCATTTTTGGACAAGGATGGGATTCTGAGAGTAGGAGGAAGGCTGCAAAACTCAAATGCAGAGTTTGAAGTTAAGCATCCGATTATTTTAGAAAAAGGTTACCTAACAAAATTAATAATACAACAGGCTCACAGTGAAACATTGCATGGTGGGATAAACCTAATGCGAAATTACATCCAAAGAAAATATTGGAATTTTGGTTTAAAAAATTCACTGAAAAAATATTTAAGAGAATGTGTGAAGTGCGCAAGGTACAGGCAAAACACAGCTCATCAAATAATGGGTAATTTGCCAAGATATAGAGTGACTATGTCATTTCCATTTTTAAATACGGGATTAGATTACGCAGGTCCTTATTATGTTAGGTGTTCAAAAAATCGCGGACAAAAAACATTTAAAGGATACGTTGCCGTATTTGTTTGTATGGCCACCAAAGCCATACATTTAGAAATGGTAAGCGATCTAACGTCTGACGCATTTATAGCTGCTCTCAGAAGGTTCATTGCAAGACGAGGGAAATGTGCCAATATCTATTCAGATAACGGCACAAATTTTGTAGGAGCTGCCAGAAAATTAGATCAAGAATTATTTAATGCAATTCAAGAAAATGTAGCAATTGCTGCGCAGCTGGAAAAAGATAGAATTGACTGGCATTTTATCCCCCCGGCAGGACCTCACTTCGGAGGTATTTGGGAAGCTGGGGTTAAGTCAATGAAATACCATTTAAAGCGTATAATTGGCGACACTATTTTGACATATGAGGAAATGTCAACTCTTTTATGTCAAATAGAAGCTTGTCTAAACTCAAGACCATTACATATATACTGTAGATAATGAAATGAGCCAACAAGAGGTTTTAACACCCGGTCATTTTTTGATTGGAAGACCACCTTTAGAAATAGTAGAACCAATGGAAGATGAAAGAATCGGACATTTGGATAGGTGGAGACTTATTCAAAAAATGAGAAAAGATTTTTGGGTAAAGTGGAAAAATGAGTATCTACATACACTACAGCAAAGAAATAAGTGGAGGAGAGAACGTCCTAATGTAGAAGAAGGGCAAATTGTTTTATTAAAAGACGAAAATAGTCATCCAGCAAGATGTCCTCTAGGAAAGGTAGAGAAAATACATAAAGGCAATGATGATAAGGTCCGAGTGGTGAAAATAAAAATGCAAGAAGGATCTATCACAAGACCTATTACTAAAATTTGCCCCTTGGAAGGAATAAAGGCGGTGGATAAAAATGAAACCGACTCCTTGCCAAAAAGAAAAACTAGAGCGACATCAGGAGTGTCCAAAGTCGGGTTTGTCATAGCAATGTTGTTATTTATATTGAGTTGTCAATTTTCTAACGCATTGCCTAATACTAAGATGCCAAAATATTCAATAGAAAAGATAAACAAGAATTCGGCAATATACCTAGATCCAATGGGCGACGTCGAGATTGTGGCCTCCTCTTGGAATCTAGTAATTTATTATAATATGGACGCTTATTTCGAAATGTTGAAAAAAGGAAAACAGTTGATTCCAAAAATGAAAACAGTTTGCGAAAAACTTTATACTTTTGAAGATCAGTGTCTGTTGATTATAGATAACACAGAAAGACAGATCGCAGACTTGGAAGAAAATAACAAGCTCTTTATGTCCAAGGTAAAACTTGAAATAGAAGAGCACCTTTTGGCTTTATGGGATCTCTTTATCATATATTGCTCGGAATAATGGATGAGGATGATAGAATACAAATGGAGGAAAATATGAGAAATTTAGTGAGCAATCAGCAGAGCCTTAACGAGTTGAGCAAAAAGCAAACGTCGATTGTCGATTCTATAGCTAATATTTTGAAAAGCACGACAGATGACATTAATACCAACTTTAGAGGCATGAACAAAAGAATTGAAAATATGACTGCTCTTCTGAAGGAATCATATTATGTGTACAAGGAATTGTTCGGAGGGGGATGGCTTTAACCTGAAATGCACTCGATAAGAAAAACACGGTAGAACTTCGGGGTATTACGCGACGTGCGTTTGAGGTCTTTATTGATGGAATCGTAAATTAGTACTAACAAGAAGAACCTTAAAACTAACTTGGGGAGAGCGGACTAGGAGCTCGATGCACAAAAGTGCAGTGGAAGAGGGAGAGAGAGAGCGAGTGTACGGGATCACACTGCCTCCGGAAAATAAGCGCCCTTTTGGCGTGAACATTCTCCCCCCCTTGCGAGGACACGCAGCAAAATTATAAGAAGGCCTTCGAGGCCCCCTAGCGAGGATACGCTGTAGGAATATAGGAGGCCTTTGCTCGGGAAAGCGTTGGATACGCTGAGCGCTCGAGTTAACATGCCCACACTGGAGACAGGACCGACCCAGAGTTAACATGCCTCCTCTCTCCGGTCACACTGGAACCAATACCGAGGGTCAACATGCCCCCTATCTCTTTGGGCACACTTGGAGACGGACCTAGCAACAAGGAGGAGGTGCCAATACGAGCTCTGACGAATATATTGAAAAAATAAAGATTTGTCATTCTGCTGAATTCTTTGAAAGTCTTTCTCCCTCGGCCACAGGATTGTAACTGGCGCAGCCGGACTACGGACAAGGGATTAACAATG
>JAECXF010000078.1:0-54612 GCA_018151655.1 Drosophila bocqueti
AACGGGTTCCAATGGAGCTTCTGAAGGATGATGGACAGGTGCGTTCTTATTTGCGTGGAGCCTTTTTAGCGGGAGGGTCCGTTAATAATCCAGAGACGTCTCGGTACCATTTGGAGATTTATTCTACGTACGAAAATCATAATGAAATGATTGCGGAAATGATGAATCACTACCATTTGGGGGCTAAAACCACTACCAGACGGAGCGGTTGTATCGCATACTTAAAAGAAGCCGAAAAGATTGCTGATTTTCTTCAGTTGATTGGGGCCACGAACTCAATGCTGAAGTTTGAAGATATTCGGATTGTACGGGACATGCGTAATTCCGTTAATCGGTTAGTAAACTGTGAGAACGCCAACATGAATAAGGTGGCTAATGCTTCTACCAAACAAATTGAGAACATTCGGTTTATTAAGGATACGGTGGGATTAAAGAAATTACCACCAAAACTGCGCGATGTAGCAGAAGTTCGGATGAAACATCAGGAGGTTAGTTTAAAAGAACTAGGCGATCTGGTGCCAAATGGTCCGATTTCTAAGTCAGGAGTCAATCATCGTTTACGTAAGATTAATGAATTTGCGACGGAGTTACGGTCAAATGAATGATAATAAAACAACAAAAAAGCAGCATTTAGAATAATTCTAAATGCTGCTTTTATTATGAAATAATATTTAATTATTTTTTGTCAGAACTGTTCTTCATGATGCCATCAATCAAACCATAATCAACTGCTTCATCGGCAGTAAGGTAATTGTCTCGCTCAGTATCACGGTTAACTCGTTCAAGTGGTTGACCGGAGTTTTCAGCAAGTAATTCATTAATCATCTTACGTGCTCGTAAAATTTCTTTGGCAGCAATTTCAATTTCAGTTTGTTGACCTTGAGCACCACCAGATGGTTGGTGAATCATGATTTGAGAATGTGGTAATGCAAAACGCTTACCCTTAGCACCAGATGAAGCCAAGACACTGGCCATTGATGCAGCCATTCCCATAACGATGGTTTGAACATCTGCGTGGATGAAGTTCATCGTATCGTAGATGGCCATTCCTGAAGTGATCACACCACCGGGTGAGTTGATGTACAAGTAGATATCTTTGTCAGAGTCTTGGGCATCCAAGAACAATAGTTGAGCGATAACTGCGTTAGCCATATCATCCTGAATTTCACCGGATAACATAATGATTCGGTCTTTTAGAAGACGTGAGTAAATGTCATATGCACGTTCACCTTGTGGTGAGTTTTCAATGACAGTTGGAACTAAATTCATATCCATACTCCTCCTTTGATAATTTTAAATTATATCAAGTTATAAAAGTCATTCTACATTAAAGGTCAATAAAGGTCAAAGACTTTGCTTGATGATAATTAAGCGATCGATTCACGTGAGTATTTGTGTAAATCAACTTCTTTATTGTAGTTCATGTTGGTGTCTTCTGGGAAGTAAACACCATACCAAAGAATGAAAGTGTAGATGGTAAAGATCTTCTGCATACTGGACTTACCTTCCATGTGTTCTTTTAGAATGTAGTCTAATTCGTCCACGTTGAAGAACTTCTTAGCAATGTCAGAATGAAAGGCTTCTTCAATTTTAGCATGATATTTAGGTTCCTTGATCCATTGAGCGATTGGTGATGGGAAACCAAGTTTTTCTTTATCAGCGACCACCTTTGGAACTTGTGAGGAAGCTGCTTTTCTAAATGCAGCTTTGGTAATTGGATTACCATCCTTATCAAAGGTGATTCGCGTCTTAGTTGGCATTGTTTGCGCAAAGGCGGCAACTTCCTTATCAACTAATGGAGTACGAACTTCAAGGCTGTTAGCCATACTCATACGATCAGCTTTATGCAAGATATCAAATGGTAACCAGGTATTAATGTCAAAGTATTGTTCTTGGGTTACTTCATCTTTGCCAGCAACTTCGTCAAAGATGTGTTTAGTGTACTCACCAGTATCAAAGTTAAGTGACTTATCCTTTAAGACACGATCACGATCATGTTGATCAAAGACATAGTTAACCCGGTAGTAACGTTCATAAAGTGGTTCGGCACCACGCATTAAGAAGCGACGTCCGTGGAAGCGTGGGAACATTGAGGCCATCTTACCGAGAGCTGTTCTTACAAACTTAGGAACCATTTTTTGATATTTCTCAAAAGTGAAGGCTTCTAGGTAGGTATTGTAACCACCGAAGAATTCATCGGCACCTTCACCAGAGAGAGACACAATGAGGTCTTTTCGTGCACTGTGTGATAAGTAGTAAAGTTGTGGTGCAGATGGGTTTGATAGAGGTTCGTCCATGTAGTACATCATGGTAGGAAGAAAATCAAAGTAATCATCGCCATCAATGGTGGTAGCGGTATTTTTCTGCCCGATTTCCTTAGCAAATTTAGTTGACCAGCTTAATTCACTGTACTTAGAACCGTTAAAACCAAGTGAGAAGGATTGCATCGGTTTGATTTTAGCAGCTTCGTTTAAAACGTAACTGGAGTCAACTCCACTTGATAGAAAACTACCTAATGGAACATCGGAAGCCATGTGGACCTTGACACTGTCATCAACGAGTCCTTCGATTTTTTTAGCGTCACCATCGATGGTTTGAGAGTCATCAATGTGATCGTAATTGTATTTGTAGAATGTGTCAGTGGTAGTTTTTCCATCTTTATAGATGAAGTACTGTCCTGGCATAACCTTGTAGACATTCTTGAACATTGTTTCTGCTGAAGGAATGAATTCAAAGCTAAGATGAACCGGGAGCAGTTTTGTATTAATTTCTTTTTTGAAATTAGGGTTAGCCAAAAAGGCCTTGATTTCTGATCCCCACATAAAGTTCTTACCGTCATCATAGTAATACATTGGTTTAATCCCAAAGTGATCTCTGGCACCGAATACCTGATGCTTTTTGGAATCATAGATGGCAAAGGCGAACATTCCACGGAGCTTAGAAAGTAACTTCTTAGGACCCCATGCTTCGTATCCACGAATTAAAACCTCTGAATCACAATCAGTATCGAATTCCTGGCCAGCTTCAATTAGTTCTTTTTGTAAATCTTTGTAATTATAAATTTCACCATTAAATGTTAAGACGTCGGTGTCATTGTCACCAAACATTGGTTGGTGACCGTTGGCAAGGTCAATAATTGATAAACGCCGAAATCCCATCGAGACATCTTCGTTTTGGAAGAATCCATCATCATCTGGACCACGATGTTTAATTCTTTGAGCCATATTTTTGATAGTATCCTTTGGGATATTATCTTGGTTAATATAACCAGTAAATCCACACATAGTATCTTCTCCTTTTTAAATTGCTTACTTACTTCTGCATTAACTTCAATAACTATCTTAAGTTGTTCACACACAAAAGGCTAGCTAAGCATGGCTAGTCTAAACAAAATATTAATAATTATGTCTATTTAAGGGTTACATCACGGGTTACATTGCCTTTATATCAGTATTTTCATGATGTAATTGTCTAACTAATTCTTAGACGACCGTTTGACCGTCATTCGCTTAAGTGGGAATAAAATTCCTAAAATCAAGCCAGCACTTAGTGTTAATGAAAACATAATTATACCAATAATAGTTCCAATTTTCATCATTAAATCATGACTAAGCATGGCGTCAAGGTTAATAACGCAGCCAATCAGAAAAATAACTAGCCATAGAATGGGTGATAAAATTTCAATTTTTTTCATCAATGGCTTGTCATCTGTGATGGTTTTCCAATTCTTTTCGTAAAGGATGATGACACAAAGATCAATTACGAAGAGGGGAATTAACCATAAGTCGTGGAGATTAAACGGCAAAATGAATAAGACTACCCCAATTACTAGTAAAACTAGCTCAAAGAAGTAGGCGTATTTAGAAATATAGCCGTAACGTTTGATTCGGATCATTTTCTGTCTAAATGTTAATTTTGATTGGGATGAACTCTTGGACTTGGATCCAATTAGTTCATTAGTTGAGATGTCATAGAGATTCGCTAACGCTGTGATGGCATCTTGATCAGGTCTGCTTCGACCATTTTCCCATGCTGAAATGGTCTTACGAGACACGTTGAGTTTTTGGGCCACTTCAGCCTGAGTAAGGTTATTTTGATTTCGATATTTTTTTAGCTTTTCGTTTAATTTCATGCTGATTTCCTTACTAGAATAGTATCAATTTTCTTCTATTATACTGGCAAATTGAGCGAAATTAAAAGCAGTGAGGGTTAATCTCTCACTGCTTTTATGCGCATGGACGGAATCGAACCGTCATCTTAAGAACCGGAATCTTACGTGCTATCCATTACACTACACGCGCAGTACATTCTTAAATATAGTAGATTAGAGGAAAAAACTCAAGATAATAATGGTTTTTTAATTACAAATCGGGTTAGTTTTTGCTATACTATCTCTGGTGATGAATTTCGAATTCATTGTCACAATTTTATCGCTTGCGGCTTGTCGTTTGGTGTTTTTAATCACTGACATGATTTGGCAAAAGTGTTAAGATGTGAATGTATTAAAATTTGATTATTCCAAAAGGAGGAAGCATATTATGACTACAAAAATTGGTCTTAATGGTTTCGGAAGAATTGGTCGTCTAGCATTCAGACGTATCCTTGAATTAAATTCAAGTGATATCGAAGTCGTAGCAATTAATGATTTAACTACCCCTTCAATGTTAGCTTACCTATTAAAATATGACTCAGTTCATGGTCGTTTTGACGGTGACGTTTCAGCTACTGAAGATGCAATTATCGTTAATGGTACTCGTATCCCAGTTTATGCAGAACGTGACGCAAAGAACATTCCTTGGGTTAAGAATGATGGTGTTGACTTCGTACTTGAATGTACCGGTTTCTACACATCAAAAGAAAAGGCACAAGCTCATCTTGATGCCGGTGCAAAGCGTGTCTTGATTTCAGCTCCTGCTGGTCAAATGACTACTGTTGTTCCTGGTGTTAACATGGACGACTTAACTTCAGAAGACAAGATTGTTTCTGCTGGTTCATGTACCACTAGTTGTTTAGCACCTATGGCTTACTGGTTGAACAAAGACTTCGGCGTTAAGTTAGGTACTATGACTACTGTTCATGCTTACACTGCTTCACAAGCACTTCAAGATGGCCCACGTAGTGCTAAGTTACAAAATAACCGTGCCGCTGCTATTAACACTGTACCTCACTCAAGTGGTGCTGCTAAAGCTATCGGTTTGGTTATCCCTGAACTTGATGGTGTCCTTAAGGGTCACGCACAACGTGTTGCCGTAGCTGATGGTTCATTAACTGAATTAGTAGCTATCTTAGACAAGAACGTTACTGCTGAAGAAGTTAACGATGCTATGAAGAGCCATGTTAACGATGCCTTTGGTTACGCTAACGATTACATGGTTTCAACTGATGTTATCGGAGACTCACACGGGTCAGTATTTGATCCAGGTCAAACTGAAATCACCCAAAGTGGTGACACACAATTAGTTAAGACTGTTGCTTGGTACGATAACGAATGGGGCTTCACTTGCAACATGGTTCGTACCTTGTTGAAATTTGCTACTCTATAATTTTAGATTGCAACTTTGAAAAGGCGGAGGAGGGAAATCTCTTCCGTCTTTTCCTTTATAAAATATAATTAAACATTGGAGGCAATCACGATGGCAAAAGTAATCGTTGACGATTTAGATGTTCAAGGCAAAAAAGTTCTAATGAGAGTCGATTTTAACGTTCCGGTTAAGGACGGTAAAATTGGTGATGATAACCGAATTGTTGCTGCACTTCCTACAATCAAGTACGTAATTGATCATGGTGGTAAGGCAATTCTGTTCTCTCACTTAGGCCGAATTAAAAAAGAAGACGACAAACCAGGTTTGTCACTTCGTCCAGTCGCAGAAAAGCTAGCTGAGTTGCTTGGCAAACCAGTTACCTTTGTTCCTGTTACTGAAGGTCCACAACTTGAAGAAGCTATTGACAATATGTCAGATGGCCAAGTCCTTTTGGTACAAAATACTCGTTATGAAGACGTTGTAAATGGTGAAAACGTTAAACGTGAATCTGGTAATGATCCTAAGTTAGGTGAATACTGGGCTTCACTTGGTGATGAATTCATTAATGATGCGTTCGGAACTGCTCATAGAGAACATGCTTCAAACGTTGGTATTGCCAAGGCAATGGAAAAAGCAGGGAAGCCAGTTGCTGCCGGATACTTGATGGAAAAGGAAATTAAGTTCTTAGGTAACGCTGTTGATAATCCTAAGCATCCATTCATCGCAATTCTTGGTGGTGCTAAAGTTTCTGATAAGATTGGTGTTATTGACCACTTGTTAGATAAAGCCGACAAGATCATCATTGGTGGTGGAATGACTTATACTTTCTATGCTGCTAAGGGCATTCCTACTGGTAACTCACTTGTTGAAAAAGACAAGATTGATGTTGCCAAAGATATCCTTAAAAAGGCTGGCGATAAAATCGTCCTACCCGTTGACTCAGTTGTAGCTGATAAGTTCTCAAATGATGCTAAAGCTGAAATCGTTGATGGTGGAATTCCTGATGGCATGATGGGTCTTGACATTGGACCTAAGAGTATTAAATTATTCGAAGATGTTCTAAAAGACGCTAAGACGGTCGTTTGGAATGGACCAATGGGTGTCTTTGAATTTCCTAAGTTTGCTAAGGGAACCTTGGCAATTGGTGAATTCCTAGGTACCTTGAAGGATGCTACTACCATTGTTGGTGGTGGAGATTCAACTGCTGCTGTTAAAGAATTGGGTGTTGCTGATAAGTTAACCCATATTTCAACTGGTGGTGGAGCTTCACTTGAATACCTTGAAGGTAAGACACTTCCAGGGATTGCATCAATTTCAGATAAAAAATAATTTAAAAAGTCATCGATTTATTCGATGACTTTTTTTGTCTGTGTCAATTTTCTAGCTTATTGCTTCTCTTTCGGCTAAAATATAGATAAAGATGAATTACGAAAGGAGAAGTATCATGCGTATTCCTTTTATTGGTGGGAACTGGAAAATGAACTTGTCTTTAGATGAAGCGGTTCAATTTGTAATCGATATTAAAGATAAGTTACCAGATCCTAAGAACGTTGAGACTGCTTTAGCAGCTTCACCATTGTTTCTTGAATCAATGCTTAAAGCCAATGGATCTAGTCCATTGCATGTCACAGCCGAAAATTGTTTTTACAAAAATGAAGGTGCTTATACGGGGGAAGTAAGTCCCAAGGCACTCAGCCAGATGGGAATTCCATACGTCATTGTAGGACATTCTGAGAGACGTCGTTACTTTAATGAAACCAACGATATCATCAATAAGAAGGTTCATGCGGTTCTAAGCAACGGAATGCGTCCCATTCTCTGTTGTGACGAGACGATGGGTCGGCTTGAAACTGGTGATCGAATTCACTGGGTTGTTAATCAAGTGACGGCTGGGTTAAAGGGTATTTCTGAAAAGGACGCTTTAAAGGTTGTCATTGCTTACGAACCAAGCTGGGCTATCGGCACTGGTCACAGTGCGTCAACTACTGAAGCTGAAGAAGGATGTTATTTAATCAGACAAACTTTGGCTGACATCTATTCGGATGATGTTGCTAATCAGATCAGAATTTTGTACGGTGGTAGTGTTGATCCTGATAACATCGTTGCTTTGATGAAACAGATTGATATTGACGGCATTTTAGCCGGAAAGAGCAGTCTTAAATCTAAGGAATTTTTAGAGCTAGCAAATTACCAAGATTTACAAAATAAATAGTTATTATGATTGCAACTTAAGGTCTAAACTAATAGAATTAAGTTGACCTTTAAATATAGGTAACAAATTCACTAAGGAGAGATAACATGTCAATTATTTCTGATATTTATGCTCGCGAAGTGTTGGATTCACGTGGTAATCCAACTGTTGAAGCTGAAGTTTACACAGAAGACGGTGCAATGGGCCGTGGAATCGTCCCATCAGGTGCCTCAACCGGTGAACACGAAGCTGTTGAACTTCGTGACGGAGACAAAAATAGATATATGGGCAAAGGTGTTACTAAAGCTGTTAGCAACGTTAACAACATCATTGCAAAAAAAATCGTTGGTTTTGATGTAACTGATCAATTAGGTATTGACCAAGCTATGATCAAGCTTGATGGTACTCCTAACAAAGCTAAGTTAGGTGCTAACGCAATCTTGTCTGTTTCAATTGCTGCTGCTAGAGCCGCAGCCGACGAACTTGGTGTTCCATTGTATAACTACTTAGGTGGTTTCGATGCACATGTTCTTCCAACTCCAATGATGAACGTTATCAATGGTGGTAAGCATGCTAACAACAAGGTTGATTTCCAAGAATTCATGATTATGCCAATTGGTGCAAAAACATTTAGAGAAGCCGTTCGGATGGGATCAGAAACTTTCCATAACTTAAAGGCTATCTTGGCAGAACGTGGATACTCAACCGCTGTTGGTGATGAAGGTGGATTTGCACCTGATTTGAAGAATAACGAAGAGCCATTTGAAATCTTAGTTGAAGCTATTAAACGTGCTGGATACAAGCCTGGTAAGGACATTTCAATTGCCTTTGACTGTGCGGCTTCAGAATTTTACAACGCTGACACTAAGAAGTACAACCTGGTTGGTGACGGTAAGTCATACACTGCTGATGAATTCATCACTTTACTTGATGAAATCGTTGACAAGTACCCAATCATCTCAATCGAAGACCCATTGGATGAAAACGAATGGGAAGATTGGCAAATGGCTACTAAACGCTTAGGTAAGAAAGTTCAAGTTGTTGGTGATGATTTGTTCGTTACTAACACTGAATACTTATCAAAGGGTATCAAGATGAACGTTGCTAACTCAATCTTGATCAAACTTAACCAAATCGGTACTTTAACTGAAACTGTTAATGCCGTTAACATGGCTAAGGAAGCTAGTTACACTGCAATTATTTCTCACCGTTCTGGTGAAACTGAAGATACCACTATTTCAGACTTAGTTGTTGCTTTAAACACTGGCCAAATCAAGACTGGTTCAATGAGCCGTGGTGAAAGAATTGCTAAGTACAATCAATTGATGAGAATTGAAGATCAATTAGGATCAGTTGCTGTGTACAAAGGAATTAACTCATTCTACAACTTGAGCCCAGAAGCTAAAGAAGCAATCATTAAAAAATAATAAAATTAAAACACCTTCGTTATGAAGGTGTTTTTTTGTACATAAATTCATAAGTTTCGAATCCGCCTGCGTATCTAATTACAGAAAGAGGAGGAGAAATATGAATATCACAAAAAAGTTTCCACTGTTTTTAGCATTAATTGTTGCTACCGTTGGTTTGTCAATGAGTTTTTTTGCACCAATTACGAAAGCAAGTGAGTATACCATTACCGCTCACAAGCATTGGATTAATCAGGATGGAGTAAGGGATTCATCCTACGCCTTTGATATTGCAAAGGTGAACGTTAAGAATCGAGCTGACATCAAAGCTCCGATCATTCCGGGGTTCCATTTAGACACAAGTATTGCACCAATCTATATCGGGAGGGACGTGGTGGTCTTTAATTACAATAAAGATGAAAAAATTCCTGATCCAGTTCCAACCCCACCGGTGCCAATTATACCCGTTCCTAGTGATAATAAGCCAGAACCAAAGCCAATTCCTAATCATGATGAGAAAAAGCATACCCCGGTCGTACCCATTCCGGTTAAACCAAGCCACCATCATGATGAGAAGCATGAGAAGGGGAATAACGAAGATCATCATATTCCACTAAAACCTACTAAAAAGAATCACAATCCCAAACGTGAAGAAAAGATCGAGAAGCCTTCGAAAAAGCAACCTTCCAAAGATCGTTTAGTCTTTCCTAAGCACCCAGGTCACACTCGTTCTACTGATGGGATGATAAGTCATAACAATAACCAAATTTCTGATGATCACATCAATCATCATTTGAGAAAGTCCACAACTAATTGGTCAGAAATTCATGATCATCGGGTTACTAATAACGCAAATCACCGAACCCAATCCACTTTTAAAAATAATAAAAGTACTACTGATCGTCGTCATCACTCTCAGAGTTTACCTCGAACGGGTGAAAAAAGTAGTTGGTTCTTATCATTGATTGGGGTAGTACTCTTATTAGTTAGTTCAGTTTGGTTCATTAGGATCAATCGGACCGGAAAATAGGATGGACTAGAAATAACTCCGCATTTATGCTAAACTAATTAAAGTATTGATAAGCCTGTTTAGCTAATGGGTAGGAGGCATTTTTTTGAATAATCTTTTGATGATATTATTATGGATCGTTAGTATCCTCATTATTGGTGCAGTTTTAATGCAACCTTCTAAGAATAATGATGCAATGTCATCACTCTCTGGTGGTGCGAACGATTCTTCCTCTGAGTCCAAGCCTAGGGGCTTTGAGGCATTTATGCAAAAAGTGACTGTGGTACTAGGAATTTTGTTCTTTGGTATTGCATTAATTCTGATGTGGATTTCATCACATTAATAAAAAAACCTCCTGTTAAGCAGGGGGTTTTTGTATTTAAAGCGGATTACTAGCGTTTATTAAAGAATGAGATTTATAATTGACTATAAGTCAATTGGATTGTAGAGGAAAATATATTGCAAGATAATAAGTTAAAAAATGAAATTGAACAGGAGTTACAATCACATCCTGATCAAAGTTATAGTGTTGAAAAATTAGCTGATGACTTGAATTACCATGGATCATCAGCTTTCAAGTTAATTGTTTCAGAGCTTGCTGCCCTGGAGCGTGACCGTGCCGTAGTGGTAACTGGGAACGGTGATTTTAAAATTAATCCTAGTGAATTAAAGTTAGAAGGAATTTTTCATTCTAACCCTAAGGGTTTTGGATTTGTAAGATATGATGATGAGTTACCAGATGCATTTATTGCACCAGATGAGACCATGCATGCGATGAACTTGGATAAGGTTGAGATTCAGATCACTAAGCCAGGGGAAAAAGATTCTGATCGTGGACCGCAAGCTAAAGTGGTTAATATTCTGGAACACCACTATACCCATGTGGTAGGAGAATTTCGTCAGACTGACAATGACCATGGTTACTTAGGTCAAGTTATTTTAAAGGATAAGAAGCTCTCGGGTCTCAAATTTTACGTTGTTGATGCTGGACTTCATCCAACTCCAGGAGAAGTGGTTACTGCCGATATCACTGAGTATCCTAGTAACGAACATCCTGATTACATGGTTGGAATCGTTAAACAGGTTATCGGAAGTGTTGACGATCCTGGGATTGATATCCTTCAGGTAGTTTATGCCCATGATGTTCCATCCCAATTTCCTGAAGATGTTTTGGAAGAAGCTGACGCCATTCCGGATCATGTTCTACCAGAGGAAACCAAGGGTCGCGAAGATATCACTGATCAAGACTTAGTCACCATAGATGGTGAATCATCAAAAGACTTAGATGATGCCGTTACCGCATGGAAGTTGCCAAACGGAAACTATCATTTAGGGGTTCACATTGCTGATGTTAGTCACTACGTTAAGCAGGGAACTCTCTTGGATCGTGAAGCGTATAAGCGTGGAACGTCAGTGTACTTAACCGATCGTGTTATTCCAATGTTACCGCGTCGTTTATCAAACGGAATCTGTTCCCTTAATGAAGGACAACTTCGTTTGTGCTTGAGTTGTGATATGGAAATTAACCAACAGGGTAAAGTGATTAAGAAACGAATTCATCCTAGTGTGATGAAGTCAAAAGCTCGAATGACGTACACTGCCGTTAATAACATTCTTGAATCAAAAGACAAGAAAACTCGGGAAGAATACCATGATTTAGTACCAATGTTTGAAACCATGGCTGAACTACACCGAATTTTATACAAACAAAGAAAACGTCGTGGTGCAATCGACTTTGATGATGATGAGGCAGAAATCATCATGAACAAGGAAGGTAAGCCAGTTGACATTAAACTGAGAACTAGAGGTTTGGCTGAAAGAATGATTGAATCATTCATGTTGGCCGCCAACGAAACGGTTGCCGAAACATATTATAAGCTTAAGGTTCCGTTCATTTATCGTGTCCATGAAACCCCAGATCCAACTCGGGTTAAGGATTTCTTTGAATTCTTGACTGCCTTTGGAATCGAGGTTAAAGCAGATCCAGATCACTTGACTCCTAAGACTTTGCAAAATATTTTAGGTAAAGTGAAGGGATTGCCTGAGGAAACGATGGTATCAGTAATGATGCTTCGAAGTTTGCAACAGGCGAAATACAGCGACAAGTGTGTGGGTCATTTTGGTTTAGGTGCCAAGTATTACACCCACTTTACCTCACCAATTCGTCGTTACCCTGATTTGTTTGTTCACCGCTTGATTCATTATTATGAAGATAATGGAATTAACGATGAAACCCGCCAAACTTACGCGGATCAAGTTGGAGAAGTAGCTGTGCATTGTTCTGAGACTGAACGTCGTGGAGTTGATACTGAACGTGACGTTGACTCAATGATGAAAGCAGAATACATGACCCAACACATTGGTGAAGAGTACGATGCCGTCGTATCATCAGTAATGAAATTTGGGATGTTCGTTGAACTACCAAACACCGTTGAAGGTTTGATTCACATTAGTAAGATGGACGATGATTACTACGAATACGTTGAAAAGTACATGGCACTGGTTGGGCGAAACACACGGAGAACCTACAAGATCGGACAGACTTTACGGGTTAAATGTGTTGCGGCCGACGTTGATCAGATGACCGTTGACTTTGAAATTGTTAAACCAGAAGATGCACCACTGAGTGAACTTTTGCCAAAACAAGAGCATAAAAATGACAAACATCATCACAGTGGAAAGCATTCCGATGGAAAGAATCGTCGTCAGAGTTATAAGAATCAAGATCGGAGAAAGAACGGTAAAAAGGGACATTCATTTAAGATCAGAACCAAACCATCTAATAGTCGTAAAAAATAGGAGATGGGATCATGGCTAGAAAAAAGCATCAACCAACTGAAAAAAATGTAATGGCAACCAATCGAAAGGCTCGACATGATTACTTTATTTCAGACACCTATGAAGCTGGAATATCGTTAACTGGAACTGAGATTAAATCGGTTAGAGCACGTCGAATGAATTTAAAGGATGGCTTTGTGCAGATTCGAAACGGACAAGCATATTTGATGAACGTTCACATTAGTGAGTATGCACAGGGAAATCAATTTAATCATGATCCATTACGTAATCGAAAGTTATTGTTGCATAAAAAAGAGATCAAGAAGCTTGGTGAAGCCACATTGACCAAGGGAATTACCATTGTTCCTCTGAAGGTTTATCTAAAACACGGTTACGCCAAGGTGCTCATTGGAGTGGCTAAAGGTAAACGCGAATACGATAAACGTGAAACCATCAAGCAGCGTGATACTCAACGGCAGATTGATCGTGTTATGAAACATTACTAGTTAATTAAGGAGTGCTTTGGTACTCTTTTTTTGTTTACCAAGAAAGCGCTCTCTTATGGTAAAATGTAATTGAAGTGTTGGAAGTGAAACCGTTTATTCATAATGACTGGTGGCCAGTGTTGGAACCAGAATTTAAGAAACCATATTATCAAAAATTAAGACATTTCTTGGTGGAAGAATACAATAATAAAACCATCTATCCAGAAATGCATCACATTTTTCAAGCATTTGAGTGGACTCCGTTTAGCAAGGTGAAGGTCGTTATTCTAGGTCAAGATCCTTATCATGGCCCACATCAAGCTAATGGACTTAGTTTTTCGGTGATGCCAGGTGTCGCTGTTCCACCATCACTAAAAAATATTTATAAGGAACTACAAAGTGATCTTGGGATTAAACCGGTTAACCATGGTTACTTAAAGAGCTGGGCTGAACAGGGCGTTTTGTTGCTGAACTCGGTTTTAACCGTTCAGGATGGAGTTGCATTTTCTCATCGTGGAAAAGGTTGGGAGAGATTAACTGATTACGCGATTGAGCAACTCTCTAAGCGACCCGAACCCGTTGTTTTCATTCTATGGGGCCGAGCTGCTAGAGATAAGATCAAATTGATTAATACCGACGCTAACATTGTCATTCAATCTGCTCACCCTAGTCCTTTATCTGCTAATCGTGGTTTCTTTGGCTCCAAGCCATTTTCAAAAACGAACGAAGCACTTGAAGCGATGGGGGAGAAACCAATTAACTGGAAATTACCAGAACACGTCACTGCCACTAATAAGGAGAGTTAATTATGGACCTTTTTGATAGTTTGAAAGCAAAGATCAATGGTAAGAACATCAAATTAGTATTTCCCGAAGGAGAAGATCATCGAATTGTTGAAGCCGCAAGCCGACTTAAGAAAGACCATCTGGTTGAGCCTACGTTATTAGGCGACCCTCAGGCAATTAAACAGGTTGCTGATGAAAATGGGATTGATTTAGATGGGATTACAATTATTGATATTAATAATGTTGATCCAGCAACATTTAACCAAATGGTTGATTCATTGGTTAAGCGTCGAAATGGCAAAACCGATGAAAAGACCGCCCGTGAGTGGTTAAAAGATCCCAACTACTTTGGAACTATGATGGTATACATGGGGACCGTTGACGGAATGGTTTCAGGAGCAGCTCATCCTACTGGTGACACGGTTCGTCCTGCTTTACAAATTATTAAAACTAAGCCAGGAGTAAAATTAATCAGTGGGGCCTTTGTGATGCAAAAAGGTGACACACGTTACTTGTTTGCCGATTGTGCCATTAACATCGAGTTAGACGATCAACAACTCGGTGAGGTAGCGGTTGAAAGTGCTCATACAGCCCGTTTGTTTGATATTGATCCTAAAGTTGCTCTCCTAAGTTTCTCAACGAAGGGTTCAGCAAAGGGTCCTGAAGTTGATAAGGTGCAAAGCGCAACTAAGATTGCTCAAAGGTTGGATCCGGACACGCCGATCGACGGTGAATTGCAGTTTGACGCTGCCATTGTTCCTTCAGTTGCTAAGAGTAAGGCACCAGGATCAGATGTTGCTGGTCAGGCAACGGTCTTTGTCTTTCCAGAGCTTCAGTCCGGAAACATTGGTTACAAGATTGCCCAACGATTGGGTGGTTTTGAAGCTATTGGGCCAATTCTTCAAGGATTAAATCAACCTGTTTCTGACCTATCGCGAGGATGCAATGCTGAAGATGTCTACAAGGTAGCCATCATTACGGCTACTCAAGCACTTTAATTCGAGGCGATTTATTTGATTAAATTTAAAGTCGATAGTCCTGAACAAACCGAAAAATTAGGTGAGGAACTCGCTCCAGATTTAAAAGCCGGAGATGTCATTTTACTTGATGGTGATCTGGGTGCGGGTAAAACAACCTTTACAAAGGGACTGGGTAAAGGACTTGGCATTAAGCGAAACATTAAAAGTCCTACCTTTACCATTATTCGGGAGTACAAGAATGGGCGATTACCCCTTTATCACATGGACGTCTATCGTCTTGAAGAAGGCGGAGCCGACGAGTTGGGTTTAAACGAATACTTCAATGGTGACGGAGTGAGTGTTGTGGAATGGTCGAAATTTGCGGAGGATGAACTTCCTGACGATTACTTACGGATTAAGTTCACCAGAAATGATGAGTTAGGTGATAATGATCGGACAATTGAAATGACTGCTAGTGGTGGTCACTTTAATGCGATTCTAAAGTCGGGGGATTTGAACCTTGGCAGATGATGAAATCACAATCCGAGCCGCTAATTCCAAGGATGCTGCTCCATTAATTAAATTAATGAAACAGTTAAGTAAAGAATCGAAAAATTTCACCACTGACGTTCAGGTTGATCAATTGACTGCTGAAACCGAAGCTCAGGCGATTGATGCTGTTAACGCCACGGGGACTAATCTCATTATGGTGGCGGTTGCCGGAACAAAGCTAATCGGAGTTTTAAGTATCAGTCAGGTTGCTCCTACTGTCGGTGAACTTGGAGTAGCAATTTTATCCGATTATCAAGACATGGGACTTGGCACCTACTTGATTCAAGAAGCCATTGATTGGATTGCTAATTTTAGTCAATTGGACGAATTAACTTTATCGGTTCTAAAAACCAACCAGGGCGCGTTTCGATTGTATAAAAAACTAGGATTTGTCGTTACTGGTCAAGATGATCACGTAATTGAAATGAAAATGAACATAAAAAAAGGCTGAGAATAAATCTCAGTCTTTTTAAATGGATTTAACAAACGGTTTAATGGCATTTTTACCAAACTGTTGGTATTCGTAAATTAGGATATTAGCGCACGCTAGGCTGTCGTCTAAGGCGTTGTGGTGGTGCTGTAATTCGATTCCTAAATTTTGACTAACCGTGTTTAGTTTATGATTAACAAATCCAGGATAAAACTTTTTTGAAGTTTTAACGGTATCAAGAGTTTGGTAGTGAGGTTGTCTTAAACCATATCGCTCCAAACTTTTCTTTAAGACACTGTTATCAAAATTATTGTTATGAGCAATCACCAGTTTGTTTCGATCGAAGAGGGGATTAATTTGGTCCCAAACTTCTGGAAACGTTGGTGAATCGACTACATCTTTTTCGTGAATACCATGAACGTTGATATTTCGCCAGTTAAACTCACATTCGGGATTGATTAATGAGTAAAACTCATCAACCACTTCGTCGTTTCTTATGATCGTTAGTGCAACCGAACATGCACTAGCACGCTTTCCAGCAGCGGTTTCAAAGTCGATTGCCGCAAAATTCATTTAAATGATCCTCTCTAATTAAGCTTAAGTCCGTCGGTAATTAATTGAATTGGAGCGTGATCCGAACCCATCACGTTACCTAAAATATTTGATTCAGCCACGTCGTTTTGAATGGAGTCAGAAACTAGGAAATAGTCCATTCTCCAACCACGATCACGTGCTCGTTCGTCGTATCGATAACTCCACCAAGTGTAGGCACCACTTTGGTGAGGATGGAGGGCTCGAAATGTGTCGACAAATCCTGAAGCTAAAAGACGACCAAAATCATCACGTTCTTGTTGTGTGTACCCAGCTTTATGATGATCTTCTTCAGGATCGTCAATATCGATTGGCTGGTAGGCGACGCTCATGTCACCACCAATTACGACTGGCTTAGTGCCAGTGAGTTTGTTGACAAAGGTAATAAATTTTTGATCCCAATCAAGGCGATAATCAAGTCTTTGTAACTCTTCGCCTGAGTTGGGAACGTACGTGTTAATTAAATAAAAGTCAGGATATTCAAGGGTTAGGCAACGACCTTCAACATCAGTATCAGTCCCATCAACGCCATAAATGACGTTTTGAGCCTTATGCTTGGTGAAAGTTGTTACTCCAGCGTAACCAGGGCGTTCAGCTGAATCCCAGTATTGATAGTAATTACCAGGAACTTCTAGAGCGATATCATTTTCATGAACCCGAGTTTCTTGGACGTTAAAAAAGTCAGCATCAATTTCATTGAAAAATTCGTAAAAATTCTTTTTAACTGCGGATCGTAAACCATTTACATTCCATGAGATAAAATTCATTGTATCCCCTCCTTCAATGCCAGTATATCACGATCGGAAGTGTTTAAATAATGATAACGTGCTAGAATATAGTGTGTATATTTAGAAAGGAAAATGACGATGGTTGAAGACTTAACAAACAAATTCAAGGAGATTGAAATCTTAAAAGATGAGCCACTTTTCAATTATTCTTGGACTAAGACTGGTGGAAAAGCTGATTTTCTCGCATTTCCCTCATCATTTAAAGAAACCGAAGAATTATTAAACTATGCAAACGAAATTAAAATGCCAATTACGGTGCTGGGCAATGCCAGTAATCTGATTGTTCGAGATGGCGGAATTCGGGGATTAACAATTATCCTCACTAAAATGAATGCCATCCGAACTGAGGACCATCGGGTAATTGCGGAAGCAGGGGCTGCTTATATTGACGCAACCAAAGCCGCTCAAAAAGCTGGCTTAACCGGCCTAGAATTTGCGGCTGGAATTCCAGGAAGTGTTGGTGGTGGTGTGTTCATGAACGCCGGAGCTTACGGTGGAGAAACCCAGTATGTCTTGGAGTCAGCAACGGTTTTGACCCCACAGGGTGAGATTATTGTTTTAGATAATGATCAATTGGATTTTGGGTATCGTCATAGTAGTATCCAAGACTATGGTGATGTGGTACTAGAAGCCACTTTCAAGTTGGAACCTGGTAATAAGCCAGAAATCCAGAGTGAAATGGATCATCTAAACTACCTCAGAAGATCGAAACAACCGTTAGAGTGGCCTTCATGTGGAAGTGTTTTTAAACGCCCCAAGGGTTATTTTGCTGGTAAACTAATCCATGATGCTGGCCTGCAGGGATATCGATCTGGTGGAGCTGAAGTTTCTAAAAAGCACGCTGGATTTATTATTAACGTTGGTGGTGCCACCGCTACCGATTATTTAAATGTGATTAAACACGTTCAAGAAACGGTTTATCATGATAATCAGGTTCACCTTGAAACCGAAGTCAGGATCATTGGTGAACCAAAATAGGAGGGAAGTAGCATATGGTAATAGTTGAAGCAGTCATCACGTTAATCGTTTTAGTCCTGCTTTCTAGCATTATCTCCCACTATGTCACGAAAATTCCAGTTAGTTTGATTCAAATTTTACTTGGTTTAGGGTTAGCTCTTTTCTTTAAGTTCAAGATTGATTTAAATACTGACTGGTTTTTACTGTTGTTCATTGCTCCGTTATTATTCAATGATGGACGAGATTTTCCGAAGCGTGAGTTATGGGAACTGCGGGGACCGATCTTTGAAAATGCCATCTGGTTAGTCTTTATTACGACCATTATTGGTGGTTATTTTGTCAATTGGCTAGTGCCATCAATGCCACTAGCAGCCTGTTTTGCCTTAATTGCCATTCTATCTCCCACCGATCCGATTGCTGTCCAATCAATTTCAAAACGAGTTCATCTACCAAGTAACATCCTGCATCTGGTATCTGGCGAAAGTTTGATAAACGATGCCAGTGGACTAATTGCGTTTAAGTATGCAATTGCAGCGGTTGTAACAGGATATTTTTCTTTGAAAAATGCAACAGTTGACTTTGTCTATACCGCGCTGGTAGGTTTGATTATCGGAATTGTCGGTATGTCGCTGATCATTGTTTTACGAAACTTATTATTAAAAGTCCATTTTAATGATGTTATCTTTAACGTGGTTCTCCACATTTTGACCCCGTTTATTATCTATGTCATTGCAGAAGATGCTTTACATGCCTCGGGAGTAATTGCGGTCGTTGCGGCTGGAATTATTGATCATTTGCAGACCAATGTCGCTAACACTAAGTCACCCGAGGTAAACCTATTAACGAATCGAACCTGGGATGTCATTGTGTACTGTTTAAATGGAATTGTCTTTCTAATTCTAGGGATTGAGCTGCCGGTTGCTACCCGGGTTGTTATTAATGGATCAGAATATCGAACGCTGGCATCATTCGGAATTGCCTTCGCAGTTTGGGTGGCTTTATTGGTAATTCGAGTGGTTTGGATTTTAGGTTATGAGTTATTTTCATACTATGTAACCAAACGTTCCAATCGAAAGCCAAGTTTGTCAGTGGCCCTTTTAGCCGGAATTTCAGGAGTACGTGGGGCCATTACGATGGCCGGAATTCTTTCTGTTCCTGCTCTCTTATCGGATGGAAAAGCCTTTCCGGATCGTTCGCTAATGCTTTTCATTGCGGCAATGGTAATTGTCATTAGTTTAGTGGCTGCCACTATTATTTTGCCAATTATTTCGCCTGGTGCTAGTCCGCTTGAAACTCGAGCTTCTTTGATTGATAAAGACGAAGATGATGATGAAACAGAAGATGAAGAGGACGAACAAGCGGGTTACGTTTCAGAGGACGATGCGCGCATTTTTATCATTAAAAGTGCCATTGCAAGTCTCGAAAATAACAAAACGAATGATAACGAACGTGCGGTTTACGACACGGTTTTAGACTATCAAGTTGAGTTAAGAAATCTCTTGCGTAAGACTAGGGATGATAGCGCTGAAAGTAAGTCATTAAACGAAGAATTGAGTTTAAGACGGGTCGCTTTAGAAGGAAAACGAAACGCCATTAAAGAACTGTATCGAGAAAAACAAATTTCTAAAGATACGTACTGGATTGCCAATCGTCGAATTAACCGGGAAGAACGGCGGATGTTCGCGAACGGTTATGATGGATACAAAAAGAACCACTGGTATTATCCAGGATGGTTCTCATCGATTCTTCATTCGATTAAGAGTTGGCAGGTTAGTGAGTCCGAAAGTAAGAAAACGAAGAGTGAATTACGGCTGGTCACGGTGGTAGGTGATCAGGCTGCTATTGATGCCATTTCCGACTTTTTGAGTCGAAGTGACATCAATGAGCAAGATTTTGATTCACAAATTATTCACTTTATTATTACCTTTTATCAAAGTCAGATTGAACGAGCTCATTCCTACAATGATCCTGATGAGGATGACGAGGAATATGAGTACCAGCTTCTACGGCTTCGTTCAATTGCTCTTGAGGCTGAGCGGCGCGCGGTGGAAAGGTTGATTAACAATCGTAAAGTTAGCCATGCAATGGGGCTGCACCTGCGTCAGGATATTAATTATAAGGAAACGTTAATGTTAAGTGATAACTAAAAAAGGCCTTGCACTTTAAAGTGCAAGGCCCTTTTGGTTATTCCTTGTTATTACTAATAATGGTGTAAATCCAATATATCATCAACTGCAGAACGGTCATCAAAAAGACAAAGACCAACATGTGCATGTTCCACATGTTTAAGAATGGTCGAATGTACATTCGGGGTGAAAGAATCAGGTAAATGGTATGAACTCGCATGAATCTGCCGATGAACAATCCGATTGAACTGGCTACCGTTAAGATGACAATGGTAACGAAATTCGAAAAGTTGCCTGGCAAATGGATCTTGACATCGATGGCTTTGGCGACATGAACTAAACTCCAGAAACCGATGAACGCACAACTTAGTGCGCTAATCATTAAACAGGTGTACAAAAACCACACATGTGGATCCAGTCTAAGGAGGCCATTAGCTTCGTCTGGATGTAACCAGGCGAGATGCAGAAGGTCGGTTAGAATATAAGGTGAATTTGGATAGAAAAGTAACCACAGAAGTGACAAAAGCCAAAAAACAAAACTGTTTTGATGGGGTTTATTGCCAATGTGAAAACTCAATTCAATGGGAATGTAACCCAACAGTGTATTCAGTGCTAAAAATCCAAATCGTGTATCACGAAGGAATAAGAACAGTAGCACCATCCATCCGATGAAAAATATTCTAACTTGCCATTTTTTGTTTTGTGACATGATAATTCGACCCCTTTTCCTCTATATATAAATTAAACCCCAAATTAAAGAAAAAAACTAGAAATTTAACTATAGAATTAAATTTTTTTAATATTTGGAATTAGCGAAGTGCCTTTATTTAGGTAATAATTCAGTGATATAATAATATACAAACTGGAGGTTGTGCTATGGGGATTGATTGGAGTAGCTTGTTTACGTTACATAATCTAAGCAACTTAATTGATATATTAGTTGTTTGGCTCATTATTTATGAATTGATAATGCTTCTTCGTGGCACTCGCGCGGTGCAGTTATTGCGTGGAATCATTGTCATTATTATCGCAAAAATTGCCAGCTGGTACTTGGGATTAACCATGGTTTCATGGATTCTGGACCAAATTATCAACTGGGGAGTAATTGGATGCATCATCATCTTTCAACCCGAAATTCGACGGGGACTTGAAAAATTAGGTCGTGGATCGGTCTTTAGATCAACTCAGAACCAGGATGAAAAGGCTGAAAAGATGATTAAAGCCTTGGATGGTGCCATTCAGTACATGTCCAAACGCCGAATTGGAGCGTTGATTACCATTCAAATGCATACGGGACTTGAAGAATACATTGAGACTGGAATCAAACTCGATGCAGATATTTCAAGTCAGTTATTGATTAACATTTTTATTCCCAATACACCTTTGCATGACGGAGCGGTCATCATTAAGGATGATAAAATTGCTGCGGCTGCGGCTTACTTGCCATTATCGCAAAGTAATTTAATTCCAAAAGAGTTAGGAACTAGGCATCGTGCTGCCGTGGGAATCTCGGAGGTTTCAGATGCTTTAACAATCGTTATTTCAGAAGAGACTGGGGAAGTCTCCATTACTAGAAATAATGAACTTCTCCGGGGAATGACCCAAGAGGATTACTTGAAGTACTTGAGGAGTCAGTTGATTCCTAGGGAACATCCGGATCAACATCAAACCATCGTAACGCGTGCGATTAGTTTCTTCCAGAAACATTTCGGAGGTGACAAGTAGCTATGAAAAAGTTCTTTCAAAGTAAGTGGTTTTACGCTATCTTGTCACTGATTTTTACCTTTGCACTGTTCTTTTATGTCCATGATGGTAAAAATGACATGGGATTAACTAACAGCACCAGTAGTTCAACTAATACCACTCAGATGGCGGCAAATAAGTCGAAGGATCTCTCGGTTCCATTGCAACTGAATGTCAATTCAGACAAGTATTTTGTGATTGGTTATCCAGAAAAAGTGAACGTTCAATTGTCTGGCCCGTCGGCTTTGGTTACGACTACCGCTAACACTCAGAATTTTAAGGTCTATGCGGACCTTGGTAATTTAGGCCCAGGTGAGCATACGGTGAAACTTCAGCAACAGGGACTTAATTCTGATATCCACAGTAAAATCAAGCCATCCAAGATTCATGTGAATATTCAACCACGACGGACGGTGAAATTCCCGGTAAAGGCTACGTACGATAAGAAAAACATTGCCTCAGGATATAAAGTTGGGAAAGCATCATCTGATGTTAGCTCGGCTAAGGTAACTGGCCCAATTGATCAAATTAATCGCATCGATTCAGTGGTGGCTAAGATAAGTCTAAAACCCAACACCAAAAGTGATGTAAAACAGGATGCGGTGATCGAAGCTCTAGATAAAAAAGGGAAAACCATTAATGTAATTATCACTCCATCTACAAGTGCAGTTGATTTACCTGTCTCAGCGGGTGATAATAAGAGAGTGCCAGTCAAAGTTAACTTAAATAATAAACAGGATGATAAAACGTACGACGTGAAGTGTGATCCATCTGATGTCTTATTGTTAGGTGATAAGGATGCTATTAGTGGGATTAATTCAGTTAATGCTGACGTCGATGTTAGTAAGATGTCCGGTAAGAACACCAAGACGGTTTCGCTTGATACCGGTAATTCTAAGGTGAATGGACTGGATCCATCAACGGTGAAAGTACAAGTAGACGTAAAGGATAAGTAAATCAAAGTGAGGTATTTATGAGATATTTTGGAACAGACGGAATTAGGGGAGTGGCTAATAAAGAGCTAACTCCTGAATTAGCTTTTCGCGCTGGACGAGCTGGTGGATATGCTTTAACTAAGCATAGTGTGACTGATCATCAACCACGTGTTTTGGTCGCAAGGGACACTCGCATTTCTGGTCAAATGTTGGAAGATGCATTAGTAGCCGGAATGTTATCTGTTGGCATTGAAGTTGTCCAGCTTGGAGTTGTCACAACTCCTGGAGTTGCATACTTGGTGCGTGATCAGAGCGCTGATGCGGGAGTCATGATTACGGCCTCGCATAATCCAGCTGAATTTAACGGCATTAAGTTCTTTGGTGGTGATGGATATAAGTTATCTGATTACATTGAAGCGGACATTGAGAAAATTCTTGAAAGTGATCAAGATGATCTTCCCCGTCCTTCAGCTAAAGGATTAGGAACTGCGACTGAATATAGTGAGGCTTCCCAGAAGTACCTTCACTTCTTGTCTCAAACCATTCCAGATGAATTAAGCGGGATTAAAGTTTCAGTTGATGCTGCTAATGGTGCTACTAGTAATTTAGTTCCACGTTTGTACGCTGACCTTGGGCTTGATTTCAAAACCATGGCCACCTCACCCAATGGATTAAACATTAATGATCACGTTGGTTCCACTCATCCAGAACAATTGCAAAAGATGGTAGTTGAAAATGGTTCACAACTTGGGATTGCCTTTGATGGTGATGGTGATCGTTGTATTGCGGTTGACGAAAAGGGTAATATTGTCGATGGTGACAAGATTATGTATATCTGTGGGAAGTACATGGATGCCAATGGTCGTTTAAAGCATGATACGATTGTGACGACGGTGATGAGTAATCTGGGAATGTATAAAGCCATGGAAGCTAACGGTTTGAATAGTGTCAAAACCAAAGTTGGTGATCGTTACGTCGTTGAAGCAATGAAGGCTAACGGTTATAACCTTGGTGGTGAACAGTCTGGACACGTTGTCTTCCTAGACTTCAATACCACCGGAGATGGAATGTTAACTAGTTTACAACTAATGCACATCATGAAAGATACTGGTAAACCACTTTCTGAACTAGCTGATGAAGTAAAGAAGTATCCGCAAAGTTTAGTGAACGTAAAAGTTTCTGATAAGAAGCATGCCATGGATCATGATGACGTTAAGAAAGCAATTGAGAAAGTTGAAAATGAAATGAACGGGAACGGACGAGTGTTAGTTCGCCCTAGTGGGACTGAACCACTGCTCCGAGTAATGGTTGAAGCTCCTACTCAAGAAGAAAGCGATAAGTATGCTAATGAAATTGCGGACGTCGTTAGAGATGATATGGGAATTGAATAATTTAATGATTAGTCAATAAAAGAGTTAACGAGAGTTAACTCTTTTATTATGTTTAAATTTACGTTAAATTTTTCTTTATCAGTGCTATACCAATTTCAACTTATGTTTGACAAACACTTGTGAAACCATTATCATCAAAGATGTTAAGTATATAAATAAAGTTTAAATACATCTATACCAATTTTAAAGAGAGGTCATTCCCATGTGCGGAATCGTTGGAGTTACAGGCAATAAGAATGCAACATCCATTTTAGTTAATGGATTAGAAAAATTACAATATCGAGGATATGATTCAGCTGGAATCTTTGTGGATAGTAAGGACCACAAAGATTACTTAGTGAAAACCACTGGAAGTATCGACGATTTAAAGAAAAAGATTGGACCAGAAGTTCAGGGTACAGCTGGAATTGGACACACACGATGGGCTACTCACGGTGGCGTTAACATCGATAATGCTCATCCACAGTTTTCAGACGATGACCGTTTCTACTTAGTTCATAATGGTGTGATCGAAAACTATGAACAATTGAAGAAAGAATACTTACCAAACGTTAAGTTTCACAGTCAAACCGATACTGAGGTGGCCGTTCAGTTGGTTGATAAGTTTGTCACTGAAGATGGAATGACTACGAAGGATGCTTTCATTAAGATGCTTTCGCTACTTAAGAATTCTTCTTATGCTTTCATTTTAATGGATCGAGATGATCCCGATACTTTGTATGCCGCTAAAAACAAGAGTCCAATGTTGATCGGTTTGTGTGATGGCTTCAACGTGGTATGTTCTGATTCCATTGCCATGTTAGATGTCACCGACACCTTCTTGGAAGTTGTTGATGGAGACGTTGCCATCGTTAAACCAGATAGTGTAACCGTCTTAGATGAAAAGCGGAAGCCCGCTAAGCGGAATCAGTTCAAGGTTACTATTGATCCAAGTGCTTCTGATAAGGGTACATATCCTTACTACATGCTTAAAGAAATTGATGAACAACCCAACGTGATGAGAAAATTAGTCAAAAAATACTTTGATGCGGATGGAAACATGAACGTCGGTTGTGGTTTAATGGATAACATTCTTGATTCTGATCGTATCTATATCGTTGGTGCTGGTACTAGTTATCACGCTGGTCTGGTTGGAAAAGAATTGATGGAAAAGTACACTGGGATTCCAACTGAAGTACACGTTTCTTCTGAGTTTGCCTATGAAGAACCACTTCTTCCTAAGAAGCCATTCTTTATTTTCCTAACTCAGAGTGGGGAAACGGCTGATAGTCGTGAGGTTCTAGTGAACGTTAACAAGCAGCATTTTCCAAGCTTAACGATCACTAACGTTGCTAATTCAACGTTATCACGTGAAGCAACATATACAATGCTGCTTAATGCTGGTCCTGAAATTTCAGTTGCTTCCACTAAGGCTTATACTGCTCAAATTGCCATTCAAGCTATCTTGGCCAAGGCAGTGGGAATGCGTGGTAATCGTCAAGTTGCCAAAGATTTCGACCTAGGTCGTCAACTAGGATTGGTAGCTACCGGAATGCAATCCATCGTTGAAGAAAAAGATAAGATTGATGAAATTGCTAAAAAGTACTTTGTCAATGCTAAACAGGCTTTCTACATCGGACGGGGTGTTGATTACACCGTTTCCCTTGAAGCTGCCTTAAAGCTAAAGGAAATTTCGTATGTTCATGCTGAAGGATTTGCTTCTGGTGAATTGAAGCATGGAACGATTGCATTGATTGAAAAGGGAACGCCTGTGATCGGTATCATTACGCAAAAGAAGACGGCAGGATTAACCCATAGCAACTTGGAAGAGACCGCTGCACGTGGTGCCAATGCACTTACAATTGTCCGTCAGAGTTTAGCTCAGGATGGTGATACGTTCGTCATTCCCGATGTTGATGAATTGTTAACACCACTGTTAAGTGTTATTCCAGCTCAATTGATTGCTTACTACACTAGTCTGAATAAGGGATTGAACGTTGATCGTCCCCGAAATCTTGCTAAAAGTGTTACAGTTGAATAATTTTAAAAGAAGGAGTTGCTTGTTGGCAACTCCTTCTTTTTTGTAAATAGTATTAAATGAAACTATTTACACTTTGACCATACCTTTACATTTGGGTGTTTTTCTCGTATTATTTTATTATCGTGTCAGTTGTAATTTTGAAATTTAGGAAGTAAACCATGGCTGAAGAAAATTATAAAATCAAAGTACAAAATGTCACTAAAGAGTATGACATGTTCAAGACTCAATCTGACAAATTAAAATCATTTTTTTCATTATCAAAGAAGAATAAAATTCACCATTTCTGGTCTTTGATGGGAATTTCTTTTACCGTTCAACCAGGTGAGGCATTAGGAATCATTGGTGTAAATGGTTCAGGAAAATCAACCATTTCAAACATCATTTCGGGAATCATTCCCCAAACCACGGGACTGGTTGACGTTCGGGGCGATACTTCAATTGTTGCGATTAACGCTGGTTTAAGAAAGAATCTAACCGGTCGGGAAAACATTCGAATGAAATCTTTAATGCAAGGACTTACCAATCGACAGATTGATGACATGATGGATGACATCATTGCCTTTGCCGACATTGGAGACTTTGTTGATCAACCTGTGAAGGACTATTCGAGTGGGATGCGTTCACGGTTGGGATTTTCGATTGCCGTTCACATTAAACCAGACATTTTAATCATTGATGAGGCCTTATCCGTTGGTGATGACACCTTCTATCAGAAGTGTGTTGATAAGATTGATCAGTTCAAAGAAGAGGGCAAGACCATCATCTTTGTTTCCCACTCTCTGAAACAGGTTCGGTTATTATGTGACCGAGTGGCCTGGATTAACTACGGTAAGCTTCGTAAGATTGGACCAATGGAAGAGGTTGTTTCTGAATACCAGAAGTTTATTAAATGGTTTAAATCTTTAAGTAAAAAAGAAAAGAAACAATTTCAGAAAAAAGAAAAAACAATTCAAAAGAACTTTGATATTGATAAGTATCAAAAGGAAGTTACTCAGGAATACGCTGAGTCACATCCCCAAGATCATAATCCTGCTAAAACCATTCACAAACGTTTTTATAGTGAAGTGATGCAGGAGAAGATGCCATGGACCGCTAAGATTCTGACGTGGGTTGTTTTATTTGCGATGGTTTTCTTCTGCTTGGTTAACGTGTCGGGACATCCAACAATGGCGGTGGTAAGACACCCAAGCTATATTGTTAATCCAAGTAAGAAGATGCGTTACCAAAAGAAAGACGGTAAGTCAGTGATGGTTACCAAGCACGAGTATAAGCAACTAGAAAAGCATGCTTGGGGACAACGATAAAAATTTTGCTATTATTCAACCGAATAATAGCATTTTTGTTTAGGAGGATGATCTAAATGGCAATGAAAAGTCATGAAACTTTTACCTTAATTGAAGAAATTACCCGGTTAGATGGAACGAAGTACCTCGAAATCAGTAATATGGTTCAAAACGGACGGGCTGAACTTGCGGCTGAACGGAAGATGATTAAGCAGGTCCGTATTCTACAGTTGAATATTCCGCATTCAGTTCACGTGATTAACTATGAAAATTACATTAATCAAAACTATGAAATGCCAGCGGAGAATTTTGATCACTTTGAGGAGTGGAAACGAACGCCAGAAATGGACCAAGAAGTTCAGATGATCCTAAAGGAAAATCACATTGGCTAGCAAGTTAACTTTTGTGAATTAAATCGTTAGTTTTTGTTATCACTCAAGGGCAAATATGGCATAATAAGTGTGGATAATATTTGGAGGCGTTAGTAATGACTGAAAAATTTTTAATTGGAACTTATACCCAAAAGACAAGTAAGGGTGTTTATCAAATTGAATTAGATACCGATCAAAAACAATTAGAGAACGCCCAGTTGATCGCCAAGATCAGCTGCCCAACCTACGTTGTTGAATCAGATGATCATAAAATTTATGCCATTGATCGAAATCAGGATGAATCTGAAACTCGTGGCGGTTTAGCTGTATTTGATGGAAGTACGATGCCAGCTAAATTGATGCAAGAAGACATTGAAGTGGGTCCTTCTCCAGCTTACATTACCGTCGATGAAGGACGAAAGATGGTTTATACTGCTAACTATCATACTGGTAACGTCATTGCATATCACATTGAAGCCGACGGAACGGTTAAGGAATCCCAACGAATTCATGACGATGGGATGACCGGTCCTCTTCCAGAGCAACAAAGTGGTCCTCATCCACATTATGCTGATCTGACTCCTGATGATCGACTCGTGATTTGTGACTTGGGATTGGACCGGGTCTACCTAGATGATGTTTCTGATGAAGGTGAAATTACCCCAGTTAGTGAAGTTCAACTCTCACCTGGATTTGGACCTCGTCACATTGCCTTTGTTGAGTCAGCGGGTAAGGCATACTTGATTGGAGAATTAAGTAGCAAGATTGCCGTCTTAGATTACAACGAAGAAGCTGGGATCTTTACCGTTCAACAAGTGGTTAAGACCATCCCAAATGATTATAAGGATCAAAATGGTGGAGCTGCTATCCGGGTTTCAAACGATGATAAGTACGTATATGTATCTAATCGAGGCCATGATTCCCTTGCCGTCTTTAAGATTTTAGATGATGGGGATTTGGAACGTATCCAGATTATTTCAACTGAAGGTGAGTTTCCCCGTGATTTTAATTTTAATTCCGATCAATCATTTCTGATTGTGGTTAATCAAAATACTAATAACGCTACTTTATACGAACGTAATCCTGAAACGGGTAAGTTAACGATGGTGCAAAAAGATTTTGCAGTTCCTGAAGGAACCTGCGTGGCACCCCGCAAATAGTTAATTTAGTTAAAAGTTAATGCTATCAGGGCATTAACTTTTTTCATTCCATTAACAAATTGATATAATTGGACTAAACAGGTGGGGTGAGAATTTTGATTAAATTAATTGTGACTGATATGAATAAAACGTTCTTAAACGAAGCTAATCGTTATGACGAGATCAAGTTTGCGAAGACGTTTCAAAAAATGAAACAGCAAAACGTTAATTTCGCTGTTGCTAGTGGTGGTCCAAACGATAAATTACAAAACCTGTTTATTGATTATCAAGATCAGATGGATTTTATTTCGCAAAATGGTTCCGTGATTTACCGTGGGAGTGACCTAGTTCATGCTGAATCATTAAGTGATGACCAAATTAAGCAAACTTTGAAAATGTTGTATGATGATTTTGGCCCTGACATTGTGGGTGTTAATGTTTCAGGACTTAAGCATACTTACGTTGACAAAAAATTACCTGAGAAAATGTATCAGTTAATGAAGCAATACTACAGTAATACTGTTCGTGTCGATGACTTAGCTGATATTTCCAGTGCCAGCACGAATGATCAACTAGTTAAAGTCGGAGTGACCTTCAAACAAGGCGAGAATGTCATGCGGAAAGTCCACGAAATGCGACAAATGCTTCCTAATGGACTAGAAAGTCTAAGCTCAGGATTTAACACAGACTTAATTGGGACTCAGGGAGTTGATAAAGCAACCAGGGTTCGTTATCTGATGAAAAAATATGATGCTAACCCGGAAGAAGTGGTTACCTTTGGTGATAACGAGAATGACCTAGGGATGCTTCGGTTAACGCCCAATAGTTATGCCATGAAAAATGGAATTGCGGAAGCTAAAGATAACGCTGGTCATGTTACTGAGTTTGATAATCGACATGATGGAGTTTTACGGACGATTGATAACATTTTAGATAACCAGTAGTTTAAATTAGTAATATAATGATATTATAAATAAACGTGAGGCGATTAGGATGAACAATGAAGAATTGAATAACATCGTTGAGGGCCGGTTGGATAAATACTTTGAAAAGTATCCCAGTACTCCAAACGTTGAAATGTACAAGATTGAATTAAAACAATCAATTGTTAAAGACGCACTAGCTAAGATTTCAGATGAAGTTACCATTAATGATGCGATCAACCAAGCCTTTTCTGATTTTGGGGATATTGATCACGCCATTAATCAAGTCATTTTTAAAGACCATGGTATTAAAGACTAATTAAGATGAGCCGAGAAGGCTTTTTTTATTGGAATGCATATGATATAATTTTCATATGATGTAAAATACATATGTAGGAGGAACCATGAATAATAAGATTAGTACGAAAAAATTAGCTGAAGTTCACGAGTTATTTAAGTTATTAAGTAATCCAACCCGGATCCAGATGTTGGTATTATTAGAGGATCACCCCATGAATGTTGGTCAAATCAGTGATGAACTTAAAATTGAACAGTCGGCGGCTTCACATCAATTGGCCATGCTCAAAAAGCACCAATTGGTTAGTAATGTCCGGGATGGCAAGTCAATTTACTATGAGCTTGATGATCCACACATTATGGATATCGTAAACGAGGGTCTAGCTCATTCCGATCACGTGGTAAGAGGAGTAAAACATGGAAACTAAAAGGGTGGTTGGATATGGTATTATTGTGGAACTAGTAGCAATTGCTTGGATGATAGTAGAATTCTCGGTTGGATTTAGAGCCGGGATTGATGCTCATTCGGTAGTATTGATCGTGTTTGGTCTTGACAGTTTAATGGAAATTGTGGCTGGAATAGTGTTGTTAGTGCGATTAGGCGTCGAATTTGATGGATCCAAAATGGATATTAATCGGTTAGATCGGATTTCAACCAAAATTGTGAGTATTATTTTATTACTTTTATGTGGCTACATCTTGATTACTTCTGGATACAATTTGTTTCAGCATGAAGGGGCTGATTCCAGTCTGATGGGGATGGTCATTTCAATCATGTCACTAATTATCATGCCATTCATTGCCTATGCCAAATACTGGATTGGAAAAGTGATTGGTTCTGATGCTCTAATTCAGGATGCCATGTGTAGTGTGACCTGTGCCTATCTAGCTGGAACAGTTTTGGTTGGAGTTCTAATTAATTATTTCTTTCATATCTGGTGGATCGATTCAGTCGCCGCAATTCTAATTGTTTTCATTATCGGGAAAGAGGCATTAGAATGTTTTGTAGATGACTAATCTTGACAAGTAATATTATAGAACTATAATAATAATTGTATAAAGTTTAGTTGTACAAAACTGAAAAGACGAGGTGTTAAGTATGAGTGAAAACAATTATCAATTTGATGTATTGTATTTAGGAAGCGGACACGGTGCTTTTAACGGTGCTATTCCACTGGCCTTAAAGGGTAAAAAAGCTGGCATTATTGAAGTTGGCAAAATTGGTGGAACCTGCCCTAACAGAGGTTGTAACGCTAAGATTGCCTTAGACTTCCCAGTTAAGATGAAAAAAGACGTTGATAACTTTCAAGGTCATGGCTTAGATGGTACTCCTAAGATTAATTGGGCAGACAACGTTAAGCATGAAAAAGAAGTTATCAGTCAATTACCTGGTGGAATTGAACAAGGCTTAAAGAGTGTTGGAATTGACGTTATCCATGGATATGGAAAAATTGTTGATGCACATACAATCGAAGTTAATGGTACTAAATATACCGCTGACAAGCTTGTTGTAGCCACTGGTGCTCATTACCACAAGATTGATATTCCTGGTGCTGATTTAGCAAATGATGGAACTGATTTCTTGAACCTCGAAAAACAACCAGACCGCATGACAGTTATCGGTGGTGGATACATTGCGATTGAATTTGCAACCATCGCTGCTAATGCTGGCACTAAAGTTACGATCTTATTGCACCATGACAAAGCTTTAAGAAAGTTCTACCAACCATTTGTTGAAGACTTACTTAAAGATCTTGAAGCTCAAGGTGTTCAAGTTGTTCGTGACGTAAATCCAGAATCAATTGAAAAATCTGGTGACAGCTTTGTTGTTAAGACTAACAAAGATGACTACGATGCTGATTGGATTCTTGATGCAACTGGACGTGATCCAAACGTTGAAGGCTTTGGCCTTAAAGAAGTTGGCGTTGATTACGACAAGAACGGAATCAAAGTTGACGATCACCTTCAAACTTCAGTTGACAGTATCTATGCTGCCGGTGATGTTCTTGACAAGAAGGTTGGTAAGTTAACTCCAACTGCCATCTATGAATCAATGTACTTGACCAAGTTATTTACTGGTGCAACTACTGACCCAATCGAATATCCTGCTGTTCCAAGTGCCGTCTTTGCTTCACCACGAATCGCTGAAATTGGTGTTAGTGTTGATGAAGCTAAAGCTAACCCCGACAAGTATGATGTTAAAGAATCAGATCTCTCGACTGATTGGTTCAGATTTGCTATGCAAGAAAACAAGGGTCAGACCATTGCTGTTACCGATAAGCAAGGTTACCTGGTAGGTGCAACTGAAATCAGTTCTGAAGCTGATAATGTGATTAGCATCTTAGCTCCATTTATTGAGTACCATATCTCACCTGAAAAGATGAGTAACTTGATTCCATTGTTCCCAACCTTGGGTTCTGAAACTTTGAATCATCTATAAAATAAAATACGCAAAATAAAAAGTTCGCCGATTGGCGAACTTTTTTTTGTGTCTAATTATTAATTATTTGAGAAATTCAGGCTTTTTAAAGTCTGGATCAGGGTAGGTGTAGAATCCCTTACCTGATTCTCGACCGATCTTACCTTGGTCAATCATTGTCTTGAATTTTTCGGAGGCCTTCTTAACTTCTGGATTAGTTGACATTTTAGTGATGTCGTACATGGTCTTCATTCCAATGCTATCCATGATAGCGAATGGACCAAGTGGGGCACCGGTTCCGATCATCCATGCTCGGTCAATGGTTTCAGGATCAGAAACGCCGTTGTTCCAGAGAACGAGGGCATCTGACAAGAAGGGTACTAAGAGTGAATTTAAGAGGTAACCCGGTTGTTCCTTGTTGACTAAGATGGGGACCATTCCGATTTCGCGTGAAAATTGTTCCATTTCCTTTGGAAGATCTTTACTAGTCTTTGACTGGGACATGATCTCAGCGGTGTTGTTCTTCCAGATGGAGTTAGCGAAGTGATAACCCAAGTATTTTTCAGGGCGACCAGTTGCATCAGCAAACTCTGATGGGAGTAAGGTCGATGTGTTGGTAACGATGACTGTGTCCGGATCAGCTAAATCACTGAACTTCTTGTAAAAATCATTTTTAACATCTGGGTCTTCAGAAAGAGCTTCGACTACTAAGTCGGCGCCCTTAAGTGCGGCCTTTAAATCAGTGGTGTAATGAAGATGTGCTTCGGCATCTTTAACTTGTTGATCAGTAGCACCAATATCTTTTTTTACGGCTTCTTCCCAACGAGCAACTCGAGCCTTGGCACGATCTAGTGATCCGTCAGAGCGGCCCCAGATAGTAGTATTTTTTCCATGAAAAGCTGACATGAAGGCAATTTGTGATCCTAAAGTTCCTCCACCGACAACTACAACGTTATTGAATGTCATTGTGAATTCCTCCTGTGTTCTTATTTATTGCTTAAATCTATTTTATGCTTATGAAAGCGCTTAATCAACTTTATTTGTTTGCTGGAAACGGTAATGGTTGCACGTCCAGCAAATTTAGTTAAAATATTAACTAAAATCTTAATGGAGGCAAGGAAATGAATAAAGTCAGAAAAGTCACAATCAATGATGTTAATGAACTTCAGAATATTAGTCGTGAGACGTTTGCGGATACATTTGGTGCTGAGAACAAGCCGGAGAATCTGAACCAATATTTGGATAATGCATATGATACCGAAAAATTACAACAAGAGATTGCGAATCCAAATTCCGAATTTTATTTTGCGTACGTTGATGGTCAGCTAGCTGGTTACTTGAAATTAAACGTAGGAAGCGCTCAATCGGAGAAGATGGGTGACGATTACTTGGAAGTTCAACGAATTTATCTGAAAAAGAACTTTAAGCGTCACGGCTTAGGAACGGAATTGATGAACCTAGCCGTTCAAAGAGCACAAGCCTACGGCAAGCCCAAAATTTGGTTGGGTGTATGGGAACACAATGATGGTGGCTTAAAGTTTTACCAAAAAATGGGATTTAAGCAAATTAGTGATCATGTTTTCCAACTTGGCAGAAGTTCACAACGTGATTTGATAATGGAGAAGCCAATTAGTGTTAACATTAAGTAAGTAGTTAACGATTTTAATTGGAAAGTTGGTTCTTTAATTGTTATTTAATGGGATTTTTCTCTTAATTGCTAGTGTGATTGCTGGGACATTGAGCAGTGTAGTTGGAATGGCAAGCGTGATTTTGTATCCGGCCCTTTTGTTTGTAGGGTTGCCACCAATTATGGCTAACGTCACGATTACAGTGGGAATCATTTTTAGTGGAACGAGTGCCGTTCTTTCATCAAAGCGAGAACTAAAGGGACAAGGTTCGGTTACCTTGCACGTCATGGCGTTTGCAGTAATTGGTGCTATTATTGGATCGATTATCTTGTTACATAGTTCCAATAAGAGCTTTCAAGATGTAGCTCCGTTTGTCATTTTACTTTCAGGGGTGTTAATGCTGATTCCAAAGAAGCAGTCCGCTTACGTTCATGAGAGTGTTTCCAAAACTGCTAGTGCGATTGCAGCCATTGCCATTGTAGTGGTCGGAATTTACGTTGGTTATTTTGGTGCTGGCGGTGGAGTTTTAATGGCAGCAATTTTGATTCGAATCATTGATGCTCCTTATGCCATCTGTAATGCGGTCCGAAATGTATCGACATTAACCATGAATGCCGTTTCAGCGCTCATTTTTATTTTCACGACGCCGATTAGTTGGAGTGCCTTGGTTGTTCTTGCCGTTGGTCTGTTCATCGGTGGATATATCGGACCAATCATTGTACGAGTCATCCCATCAGCCATTATGAAATATTCGGTTGCAATTGGTGCCATCATTCTGGCGGCCTTCTTAGCTTATCAGGCCTATTTTTAAAAGTATGAGGAAAACATAATGTTGAAATTAATTTTTTTAGTGGTGGCAGGAGTTATCAGTGGGGTACTAGAAAGTACGGTTGGATTAGCTAGTTTAGTTGCTTATCCAGCAATGTTACTTGCTGGTTTTGCTCCCATTGTAGCGAACGTAACCAACACCGTTGGATTTGCGTTTAGTGATTCTAGTGCCATTTTGGCATCTCAAAAGGAACTAAAAGGACAGAGTAAAATCATCATGAAGGTGATTGTCTTTGCGGGGATCGGAACGATCATTGGTTCCCTCATCCTGCTTAATAGTTCCAACAAAAGTTTTGAAAATGTGGCTCCAATCATCATTATGATTTCAGGAATTTTGATGTTATTGCCAAAAAGTCAACGGCAACTGACTGAGACCCACATGACGTGGTTCGGAAAGATCATCACAGCAATTGTTTTGGTACTGGTTGGGATGTACCTAGGTTACTTCGGAGCTGGTGGTGGAGTGATGCTCATTGCGATTTTACTTCGAGCCGTCAACCAACCATATGCTATCTGTAATGCCATTCGAAACTTTGTTTCGTTAATTTTGAACTGGATTTCAGCTGTGATCTTCATGTTTACGATGCCAATTAACTGGGTGGCTTTAATTGCGATTACAATTGGACTTCTGGTTGGTGGCTACATTGGTCCGTCGATTGTGCGTCATATTCCATCTAAGATTATGAAGTATGGAGTTGGAATTGGTGCGGTAGTATTAGCAATTTGTTTAGGAATTAAAACTTATTAATAGAATAAGGAGAAATGGAAAGTTTGATTTTAAAGTATGTTTTGTTGATTATTGCAGGAATCTTCAGTGGAATTATGGGAACTGCTGTTGGTCTAGCTAGTGTAATTTCTTACCCGTCCATGCTAGCCGCTGGACTGTCTCCCATCGTAGCAAGTGTGACTAACATTGTCGGGTTTGCTTTTAGCAATATGAGTGCGGTAGCATCGTCACAAAGGGAACTTAAGGGCCGGGGAAAGACAATCCTTAAAGTAGTTATCTTTGCTGGACTTGGATCAGCGATTGGGTCGCTAATTCTACTCAAGAGTTCCAATAAAAGTTTTGCTGACATTGCTCCCGTGGTTATCATGCTTTCGGGACTATTAATTATGTGGCCCAAGAGTAAGAAACAGCAGACGGAAACTCACCTTAGTCTGTGGGGGAAGGCACTAACAGCAATTGCATTAACGGTAGTAGGAATGTATTTAGGCTACTTTGGAGCTGGTGGTGGTATCCTCATCATGGCTATTTTACTTCGAGCTCTTAACGAATCATATGCGGTTGATAATGCAATTCGAAATGTGATGTCCTTGGTCATGAATTGGATTTCAGCTATTATCTTTATTTTTACGATTCAAATTAACTGGCCCGTTTTAATTACTTTAACCATTGGACTAATCATTGGTGGCTACATTGGACCAGCAATTGTACGTCACATTCCATCTAATATTATGAAGTATGGTGTCGGAATTTTAGCCATTTTACTAGCTATTTATCTTGGCATTAAAACCTATTAATGATGTTGCAACGAGTCCTTGGTTATGGTATTTTTAAAGCAGATAAAATACGACGATAAAGAGGACGAGTACCATTAATTACTTTTTCAGCGAGTCGAAGATAGTGGGAGTTCGGTAAAGGATTAATGTGAAAAACACCTTGAGTTTTCAGTTTGAACTAAGTAGGACTGACGGTTACAATCCGTTATCATTGTTCGAGTTGGTTTATGTAATATAAACAAGATGGGTGGTACCGCGATGACTTCGTCCCTTTGTGAGATGAAGTCTTTTTTTATTGTTTAAAGAAGGGTGATAAGAATGAAAAACGTGTTAGCAAAAGATCTTTATACTAAGAAACGGGACTTTGGAGACGAATCAGTTGTCCTAACGGGATGGATTCGGACCATTCGTAATTCTAAAAAAATTGCCTTTATTGAGGTAAATGATGGATCGTATATCAAAAACGTTCAGGTGATTGTCAAAAGTGATCTGGATAACTTTGATGACGTAATTAAGCTTCCAATTAGTTCAACTTTAAAGGTAACTGGAAAACTAATTGAGACCCCAGATGCACAACAACCATTTGAGATTCATGCCGAAAAGGTTGATATCGAAGGGGTGTCTGACTTAGATTACCCACTGCAAAAGAAGAAGCAATCCCTTGAATATCTTCGTTCTATTGCTCACTTACGTCCCAGAACCAACACGTTCTATGCCGTATTCAAGATTCGTTCACTAGCAGCTTTTGCTATTCATCAATATCTGCAAAACCGTGGCTTTGTGTATGTAAACACACCAATTGTCACTAGTAGTGATACTGAGGGTGCTGGTGAGATGTTTCAGATCACTAGTTTAGATCAGAATGACCTCCCGAAGGATGCAAATGGTAAGGTTGATTATTCAAAAGACTTTTTTGGTCAAGAAACCAATTTGACCGTTAGTGGACAGCTTCCGGTTGAGGCATTTGCGTTGGCCTTCCGAAATGTTTACACCTTTGGTCCTACCTTTAGGGCTGAGAACTCACACACTAAGCGTCATGCTGCGGAGTTTTGGATGATTGAACCTGAAATGGCATTTGCCGACCTAGATGACATTATTGCCACTTCTGAAGACATGTTGAAGTATGTAATTAATTATTTGTTGAAAAATGCGTCAGAAGATCTGCAGTTTTTAAATGATAATGTTGATGACAATTTAATCAAATTGCTTCAAACCACTGTCAATGAAAAGTTTGCTCGTATTACCTATACGGAAGCCATTGATCTCCTTGAAAAGGCTGACGTTGACTTTAAATATCCAGTTAAATGGGGAATTGATTTAAAGGCCGAGCATGAACGTTACCTTTCAGAAAAAGTCTTTGGTAATCCAGTCTTTGTTACCGACTATCCACGTAACATTAAGGCCTTCTACATGCGAGATAATGATGATGGAAAGACCGTTGCCGCTTCCGATCTCTTGGTTCCACGAATTGGGGAATTGATTGGTGGAAGTCAACGGGAAGAACGTGAGAAAGAGTTGGCTGATAAGATGGATGAGTTCCACTTGTCAAGGGACGAATATGAATGGTACTTAGAGCTTAGAAAGTATGGCGGTACCAAACATTCTGGTTTTGGAATTGGGTTTGAACGTTTACTGATGTATGTGACCGGAATGGATAATATTCGGGACGTTATTCCTTATCCAAGAACGCAAGGTAGCATTAAATTTTAGATTTACATTAATCCACGAGAAATCGTGGACTTTTTTTGTGACAATTTGTAACAATTCAAATCAAAAAATGATAATCTATAACTAGCTATTAAATTAGCACAAATCGAAAAGGGAGCGCTTTATATGGCAAAAAGTAATGGACTTAGTAGATTAGAAAGATTTTGGTTTATCACCATTATGTTAATTGGAACTTTCACAATGTCAATCAGCCAATCATCGTTATCAACGGCTTATCCGACATTAATGAATTATTTCAATATTTCAGCATCATCGGTTCAATGGTTAACGACTGGTTTTATGATTATCATGTGTATTATGATGCCTATCAGTCCTTGGTTATTGAATAACATGAGTTTTAAGAAACTCTTTATGGGCGTGTTGCTGATGTTTGATTTGGGAACTTTAATCATTTTAATCAGTAATAGCTTCGCGTGGGTGCTTTTTGGAAGAGCACTAGAAGCCATCGCAGTTGGTATTTTGTTTCCATCGTATCAAACGGTCTTGCTTAATATCACCCCAGAGGATGATCGGGGAACGATCATGGGAGTTGCTGGACTGGTTATGGGTTCAGCACTTGCTTGTGGACCAATCATCTCTGGAATCGTTTTAAGATTTACAACTTGGCGGGGTTTGTTTGACGTCTTTATTGTCATCATTACCGCGGTTTTCTTGATTTCTTTCTTTGTTATGAAAGATGTAATGCCAAGGATTAAGTCCAAATTGGATTGGATTTCAATCATTTATTCATTTGGTTTGATTGGAATTTTGTATGTAATTAGTGAAATTGCTAAACCGAACAACAACTACGGATTATTACTACTGATTCTAGCCATCAGCATCATCTTAATTGCATTGTTTGTCGTTCGTCAGTTTAGAATCAGTAATCCATTGTTAAACTTAAACGTTTTAAAGACCTTTAACTATGATTTGGCGGTTCTTCTGACGGGTTTCTCTTACATTTCATTAATTGTGGTTACGATTATTTTTCCACTGTATTACCAGCAAGTACTTAATGTGTCACCGTTTATTTCCGGGATGGCATTAGTTCCTGGAGCTGTTTTCCTAAGTATCTTGAACCCAATTACAGGTACCATTGTTGATAAAATTGGATTTAAGCCAGTTATGTTAACAGGAATGATTATGATTGTGCTTGGCTGGGCGGTCTTAGCCTTCTTCCCAATCTACAACATTTGGGCAATGATGATTATTGCCATGTTGATTGAAGGTGGCAATGCCTTTGTTATGATGCCTGCTGTTACTCTAGGTGCTGATTCACTTCCAGAAGATTTGATTTCTTACGGAACGGCCCTAATCACTACGGTTAGACAAGTGCTTGGATCAACCGGAGTAGCGGTTGCTACGATTGTATTAGTTAGAGCCACTGGTTTCTTCAAACTCAGCATGCCGGCAATGCCAGCACAAGTTAATGGATTTCACATTGTTTACTGGGTCTTCTTAGTAATTGCGGTAGTTGGATTAATCTTCGCTGTTATGATTAGAACCCCTAAAAAGGATCAAAAATAAATCGAAAAGTAAAAGGGATGGAAATTATATAATTTCCATCCCTTTTTATTTCGCCAAAGAGACACTATGGTCTGTAATTAATGGTTTTGAAATCATGTTGTAACCGTTTGGTAGTAATCGCCACCTACCATAGAAAGTGTGAGGAGATTGTAAATAAAGACACAAGGATTACATAAAGAAAGAGGCTAGAGTATGTTTATAAAATTAGTTAAAGGAGTCGCAGTTTCAGTTGCAGCACTTGGGATGTTTGGCGTTATTAATATGAGTGCCAATCAAACGCAAGCATCCGCAAGTAAAGTCCATTTTTCAAATGTTAAGAGAGTAGCAACAAATGAACTTGGCAAACCATATTCATATGGTGCAGTTGGACCTAACAGTTTTGACTGTTCTGGATTCACACAATATGTCATGAAAAACGGTGCTAACCGTAATATTGTAAGAACTGCTCAAGCACAATATGACAGTTATAAGCATGTTAAGAAAAGCAAAATCAAGAAGGGTGATTTAGTCTTCTTTGGTTCAAGTAAGAGTGACATCTATCACGTTGGGATTGCTCTAAACAAACACCAAATGATTGATGCGCAAAATCGTGGAGTTATCATCGAACCAATTCACGCCCCATGGTGGAACTTAGTCGGAGCATCTCGCCCAGTTTCATTTGCTAAAAAAACAGTTAAAAGTCCCGTTAGGTTTTAATGAGCCTGACGGCTTTTTTGACACTCCTAACTTACCTGATTACTATATAGGCAAAAGTTGAAGGGAGCGAACCAAGTTGCTAAGAAAGGACGAACCATTTTTACCAATTACATCAAGATCAGAATTGCGGAATTGGTTCACGGAAAACTGTCAAAAAGAGGGTTGTCTGTGGATCCCAGTTAGTATGAGTCCAACAAATGATGACAGGATGTTTTATTTGGATATCGTCGAAGAGGCACTGTGTTTTGGTTGGGTTGATGGTTTGCATAAGAGTTCGGATGAGACCGGATTAGCCCAACGACTCACTCCTAGAAAGGAGAATAGTAATTGGACCGAGCTTAATAAGGAACGTGCTCGGAGATTAATTAAATTGGGTTTAATGACTGATGAAGGTCAAAAAGTGTTGCCCGATTTGTCACCCAAGTCCTTTAAGATTATCAAACCAGTTAAGCGAGCTTTGAAACGTGATCCAAAGGTATGGGACAATTTCAATCAGTTTCCGGACTTGTACCAACGGGTTCGCGTTGATGGAGTTCAATCACGTTTGAAATTTAGTAAACCACAGTCATACAAGCACCGGTTACATAAGTTGGTGAAAAAGACGAGGGCCAACGAGATGTATGGTGGTTGGTGTGATAATGGGAGATTGTTGCATTATTAAGTTTTAATAGGTTCAATTTTTGTAGCCGACATTTTATGGGCGTTATCACTCAAGATAAGTCTAATCAAAAAAATACAATTAATGGATTTATAAATATCAAAAACAAAAAGCGAACCAATCAACTTAATGACTGGTTCGCTTTTAATTATGGAGGCGGCGGGATTTGAACCCGCGTCCGGGCATATTGCCTCCTGAACGTCTACATTCGTAGGCTAATCATTTGAATTTCACTGTACAATCCGCAATTAGTCAATGCTAGCATGCACAGCTAATCTGATTAATCTCTTCATACTACTTCAGATGGGAGCAGTAAGCGTATCCTATTAAAGGTAGGACCTAGGACTGATCCATAGGAAAAATCAGCTAGATCTACGTCAAGCGCTTATTAGGCAGCTACGGCGTAAGAATTGTTATTATTTTTTGCAGTTATAATTAAACTGAGCGATTTGACGCATCGTCGTACGGAATGCAATTCAGGCTCAAACTATACCCGTCGAATCCATAACGCCCCCGACAGATACATTACTACTATACCATGATATCTGCCTAATTTACAGTAATTTAAATCAAGTTAAAATGCTTGAGACCATTCACGATTCCGTGGTCGGTGTTCTTGGTGGTAATAAATTCACCATGTGGTTTAACGTTTGAGAGACCGTTACCCATCACAACCGGATGATCAACGTAGTCTAGCATTGGGATATCGTTATTACCGTCTCCAAAGGCGTAGGTTGGGATTCCCTTTAGTCCAGCAGTATCAATTAATTGCTTGATTCCAGTAGCCTTAGAAACCCCATGAACGACTACATCGATGGAGTAGGGTGAATTACGGTAGAAGGTTAAAACATCACCGAAAGCATCCTCATACTCAGTATCTAGGTCAGTGTTGGTAACAACCATCATATTAATGGGGTTTTCGTGCCAGTATGTCTTAGTAACAATCTTTGGTAGCGGGGCATGGACGTGCTTGAATGCTTTAATGGCTAACTCATCATGATTGGTAATGGCACCGCGTTTTTGATTTAGTAGGACCAAAGTATTACCATGTTGTTCAACAAAATCATATAATTGGTCGATGATCTTTGGATCAATTGTGTTAGAGAAGACTTCTTTTCCCCTTAACATTCCGAAGTCACCATTAGCGGCAACCACAGAATCAATCTTGGTCTTTTCCAGTGTGTCTTTGATTTCAAAAATATTCCTTCCAGTTGAAATAACCGGAAGGCCACCGTGTTTTCTGATTTCTTCCATTGCATTTGCGACTTCGTCGTTCACCTTGGAATTTTCATCAAACAGGGTTCTATCTAAGTCAAAAAATACTAAATATTTATACATAGTTGAATCTCCTTTGCCTATTATTTTAACATATGGCATGCTTTGCATTCCTACTAATTGACACTCATTACATGTACAATAAAAGAAGGAAGAGATTTTTAAGGGAGAATAAATAATATGAAAAAAATTGAAATAACTGGTAAGGCCGTTAAGAAATTTGAGGGTGGTTATCCGCAAATTAGTGAAAAGGATTTGGTTAATCCAGCTGACTTTAGCAATGGTGAGGTGGTGGCGCTCGTTAAGGGCGATCACTTCGTGGCAAGTGCTTATTTTGGTAAACAAGCTGGTGGCATTGGCTGGATTTTAAGTCGGAAAGAGAATCAATCCATTGATGATAATTTCTTTGGCCACTTATTTAGCCAGGCTTTTAGTAAACGGATCTTGCTTCAAGATGAGGGCATTGATATTCATCGCATGTTCAACGGACAGGGTGATGGTTTAGCTGGTCTTACCATTGATAGTTACGATGGTCAGGACGTTATTAGTTGGGAAAATTCTGGAATTTATCAATTGCGCAGTCAATTAATTTCAGTCATTATTAATCAATTAGGCGACTACCAGAACTTGTACGAATATCGTCAATTTGAACATGGATCTGAGATTAAATCAGTTGAGAGTGCTAGTCCAGATCCAGTTTCATCTGCCAATGTTTTGGAGGGTGAAGTAACCTATCCTGTTAGTCTGCAAAATGCGAAAACAACTGGATTAGACGTTGTTTATCGTGATGTAAGACAAGACGTCTTTGATCAAGCACAGGATAAAATTGGATTAAATCTCTTTTATGAAGGGACTGGCGTTGCCAACGCGATGATTGGTGGTGGTACCGTTAAAACCGTCAATGTTGATGATAGTAATCGGGCTAAATCACAGTTAATCAACGAGATTGATGCGAATGGTTATACCATCGGTGCCCAAGAGGTTCGAAAAATGAGCGTCTTTGGCTACTTAGATTATGCTAAAAAGCATAACTTAAAGTTTGATCTTATTACTGTTAACGTTCCAGTTTTCGTTAGAGATAAGAAAGATCGCTTTGAAATTAAAAAGGACCTAGGTAAACTAGTTAATGCCGTAAGTGAAGTGGCTAACCAGGATGCTTCCATCTTTTTTACCACCGATACTAACAAGATGAACTCGAAAAAATTTAGATCTGAAATCTCAGATGCATTTACTCAGAGTGGAATAAACGTTAATTTTGGCAAAACTTATGCTAATCCAAGCGATTTTCCAATTGATACTGATTACGAGCGTGAGGGATCATTTAAGGGTATTAACGTCCAAATTAAGTAGAAAGAGTGTTACAAATAAATGATAAATTAACGGGATAAAACCCCGCTATGGCTCTTAGCTTTGTTGTATAATGTATGTAAATATTTATAGAAGTGGGGATAGTGTAATGGCTTATTTAAAGTTTGACGATTCTAAATTAGGCAAGTTTGTACATCCAGATGAGTTACCTGAGATTCAAGCAATGGTAACTGCAGCTGATAAAGAATTAAGGGATGGTACTGGTGCCGGAAGTGATTTTCGTGACTGGTTGAATCTTCCTGAAAATTATGACAAGGATGAGTTCAAGCGAATCCAAAAGGCAGCTGATAAAATTAAATCTGATTCTAAGGTTTTAGTTGTAATTGGAATAGGTGGTTCATACTTAGGTGCTAAGATGGCCGTTGATTTTCTTAACGGTACGTTCTATAACTCAGAACCAGATGACAAACGCCGTGGTGTCAAGGTTGTTTTTGCTGGGAACTCACTCAGTGCCCCATACATTCATGACCTATTGAACTACATCGGTGACGATGACTTTTCAATTAACATCATTTCAAAATCTGGTACTACTACTGAACCAGCAATTGCTTTCCGGATTTTTAAAGAAAAATTGATTAAGAAGTATGGTGAAGAAGAGGCCAACAAACGAATTTATGCTACCACTGATGCTCATCGTGGTGCTTTGAAGCAAGAGGCCGATGCTAATGGTTACGAAACTTTTGTTATTCCTGATGGTGTTGGTGGTCGTTATTCAGTTCTAACTCCAGTTGGCTTGTTACCAATCGCAGCTACTGGCGCTGATATTAGTCAGTTAATGAAGGGTGCTCTTGATTCTTCAAAGGAATACACTAACCCAGACGTTAACAAGAATGATGCTTACCGTTATGCCGCATTGAGAAACATCTTATACCGAAAGGGCTACACTACTGAATTGCTTGAAAATTACGAACCAAACATGAGAATGTTCTCAGAATGGTGGAAGCAATTGATGGGTGAATCAGAAGGTAAAGATCAAAAGGGAATTTATCCTTCATCAGCTAACTTTACTACCGATCTTCATTCACTTGGACAGTACATTCAAGAGGGTCTTCGTGACTTAATCGAAACCGTGGTTAAGCTCGATAAACCTGATTATGATATTGATATTCCTAAAGAAGAATCAAATCTTGATGGTCTTAAGTATCTCCAAAACGACACTGTAAACGAAGTTAATACTAAAGCTTACGAAGGGGTTGTCTTAGCTCATACTGATGGTGGAGTTCCAGTCATGACTGTTCATATTCCAGATCAATCAGAATATTCATTAGGCTACTTGATCTACTTCTTTGAAGTTGCTGTTGCCATCTCTGGTTACTTAAATGGAATTAATCCATTCAACCAACCTGGTGTTGAAGCTTATAAGAATAATATGTATGCATTGCTTGGCAAGCCTGGTTACGAAGAATTAACCAAGAAGCTTGACGAAGAATTAAAAGATGAAAACAATAACTAAATGAAGCAAAAAAGAACGAACCCGAATTTCTAGGTTCGTTCTTTTTGTATGGTTAATTTTTGAAGGAGGGAAGACTATTCCCATTTGCCCTCAAGTGTACGTAATTTCTTGATTAAACGTTGTTGAGCTCTTTCAAGATCGTTCATTTGATCATCAACGTGGCGATTTTTATCCATTCCTCGTTTGTCATCACGGGCAGGTTTAGCCACTTTGGTGTCACGTAAGCTGTTAGTTTGATTTTCGTTTTCAATTAATTCTTTGACAATGTCCATCCGTTCGTTGTAGTTATCCAACAAAATAGCATTGAATTTGTCTGAGTTTTCCTTTTGCAACTTTTCTTGATCTTTAATTAACTTTTTGAGTTCTTTTTCTTTTGAGTGTACATCCATAGTTATCCCTCCAATATAAAAAGAATAGCACTAATCGCATTCTAATAGCAATCTAATTAGACAAATAAAAATGGTCTCCCGATTATAATTCGAGAGACCATTTTATGTGTTTAGATATTATTTATCAGTATCTTTACGTCTGAAACCAAGTACGGCAGCAAGGGCAACCATAATGGCACCGATGGCGCTCATAAGTAATGTGCTTGCTTGACCAGTTTGTGGCAAGATGTGACCATTCTTTTGGTCGTTCTTCTTAGCTGAATCAGCTTGACCATTGTCGTTGGTAGCGATGTGTGAAGTAGCTTTCTTATCATCGTTTGCCTTAGCAACAGTTTCTTTCTTAGAAGCGTTCTTGTCAGAAACTTCCTTGTTTGAAACAACTTTAGCAGCCTTTGGATCATTGCTTGATTTAGTTGAAGCGTTTAAATCAGTAGTGTTCTTCTTAGCAGTTGTGTTGTCTGACAAGTTAGTTACTTGATCATTTTTAGCTTGTTGTTCCTTTTGTGCAGCAGCTACTACTGAAGGATCTTGTTTAACAGGGTTAATTTGATTGTCAGTAGTGGTTGTCTTTGAAGCTTGAACGTCTGCTTGCTTTGCATCATTGTTTGATGAGTTAGTCTTAGCATTTTGTGCTGCTGGGGTAACGTCATTTTGAACGTTAGCTGATGCATTTTCAGTCTTTGCAGGTTGAGCGTTTAAGTTAACATTCTTAGCATCGTTGTTTTGTGATGCAACGTTAGTAGTAGTAGCTTTGCTAGTTGAAGCAGTTGCTGTTGGTGTAACAGTATTAGCTGACTTGTTAGTAGTGTTCAATTGAGTAGTAGGAACATTAGCCTTTAAGTTGTAATTGTAGTTTCTGTTGTTATTAGTAGCAGGCTTTGCGGCTGGAGTACTTACATTTAATTGAACATTATTTGAACTAGCTTGGTTGTTAGCTCTAGGGGTGTATGAATTGTTAGCCTTTGGAGCGTATGAATTGTTGTTAGTGTTTTGACTTGGGGTATATGAAGTGTTGGCACTTCCACCATTGAAGCCGTTAACACGTGCGAACAATTGTGCACCAGGGAAGTAACTAAGTGAATCATTGTATTTAACACCGTTATTTTGAGCATCTAGCATTAAACCATTACCTAAGTAAATTCCAACGTGGTAAAGATCTCCACCTTGGGAGAAGAATACTAAATCACCCTTTTGAGCTTGGCTACGTGAGATGTGTTGAGTAGCAGGGTATTGTGAGTAAGTAGTACGTGGAAGACTGTATCCGGCTTGTCCAAATACGTATTGAACAAATCCAGAGCAATCAAATCCAGCTGGTGTGTTACCACCCCATGCATATGGAGTACCAACATATTGTTTACCAATGTTAACTACTTGGTCAGCATTAGTTGATGCCATAAAGTTAGTGTTTTGAACTCTAAAGTTCGTTGCGGCTGCACGAGCAGCACTTAATTGAACATTTGAGTATGAACGAGCTGAAGCAGGGGTAACATTGTTATCTTTTTGATTGTTAGTGTTAGCCTGATTGTTATCAGCTTTAGCTGACTGTTGATCGTTAGTAGTGGCATTAACTTTAGCTGTTGAATCATTTGTAGTTTTAGCAGCATTGTTATTTGAGTCAGTCTTAGCATTTGCTTGAACGTCATCAGTCTTGCTGTTTTGATCAGTGTTTTGGTTGTTATTAGCTACTTGATTGTTATCAGCTTTTGCTGATTGTTGATCATTAGTAGTGGCAGCCTTAGCTGAATCATTAGTAGTCTTTTGTTCAACATTATTGTTGTTTTGGTTGTTGTCTGCTTTGGCAGAAACGGCATTGTTAAGGTTTTGATTGTTAACATTAACGTCAGTTTTTGCTGGTTGAGCAGGAGTAATAGCTTTTTCAACATTGTTTTCTACAATTTTATTTGATGTAGTATCTGATTTTTGGCTATCAGCTTTAACGGCATCGTTGTTTGAGTCAGTCTTAGCATTTGCTTGAACGTCATCAGCCTTGCTGTTTTGATCAGTGTTTTGGTTGTTATTAGCTACTTGATTGTTATCAGTTTTTGCTGATTGTTGATCGTTAGTAGTGGCATCAGCCTTAGCTGAATCATTAGCAGTTTTGTTTGCATCATTGTTTGTAGCAACATTAGTTTGTGTAGTGTCTTCTTTTTGAGCATTAGCGTTATTTGTTTGATTATCAACGTTAGTGTTAGCTGCGTCCTTAGTTGAGTTGTTTTTAATAGTGCTATTATCTTTCTTAGCACTTTGAGTAGTTTGTGCATTATTTCCTAAGGCGTCAGCGTTAACAACGCTGCTGGTAGTTAGAAGTCCACCGGCAACCATTGAAGTTGCAAGAGCAGCAAACATCCATTTCTTTCCAGCTTTGTACATTTTATAGTGTAATTTTTCATTATTCATATATTTGATTTCCTCCTTTGGAATATATAAACCATAACATCAAAATTATGTGAAAAAAAGGTATATACCTAAGCGTAACTATAATGATATAGTACGAAACATTCAGGAAATAGTTTGTTAAACTAGTAAACTTACAGTAACAATACTGTAATATAATTGTGCTAGCAAAGGAATTGCTTGAATCCAACGTTAGATGGTGATTAGTCATAATTTTGCAAATTTTAGAATGAGAGACAAGATGACTGCGATTGCTGATATAGCAGTCTTTATCAGTCATTTACTTCGATGCGTAATTAAATTGATCACTTAGTTTTGCAATTAAACTCAAAATCCGAAGTTCATGATCATGATTTTGGTAATATTTTGTAGTTATCTGTAATTTTATTTTACAAAAGAGTAAATTTTCAATTAGAAAAGTTCGAAAAAAAGATGGTGAAAATTATTCTTTATTTTCACAATGGATTAGTAATTAACTTAAAAGTTGAAAATAATTAAATATAATGGAAGAAATAATTGCCAAGCGTCATCCAACTTAGTTAAGGAATGTTTGGTAGAATTAAGAAAAATGACATAAGGGTGGAGATGATTATGGTGGCATACGGAAATTTAGATTACTATTATGCAATTTTGGGATTAACTGCAACTGCTGACAAGCAGGAGGTCGACCAAGCCTACCGAAAATTAGCCAAAAAGTATCATCCAGACGTTAATCCCTCACCAGATGCAGCTTCTAAGTTCAAAGAAATTACGAATGCATACGAAATTATTAAAGAAAATAATTATAGTTCTGGATTTGGATCGTATACAGGATCAGACCAGTCTAGGTATGAGTCACATTCTCGTGATTCTAGTACTAACAACGATTCTTATCAGCAACATCAGAATCAAAAACATGATCCGCATCAATTTAATGATGCCGATATTGGCAAAATTATTTTGTGGATTGCAGTTGCTATTTCGATTGCAACACTAGTAATTGTCATTAAGGTTTTACCGCTTAGTATTATTTACGCAGTTTTGATCGTTTGCGGTATTTTATATTATTTTTATCAGAGAAAGTAATAAACAAATAATTAATTAAAAGGGATTAAACGTTTCGACGTTTAATCTTTTTTGATTTCATCATGATATAAAACTAACTTACATGAATAATTACTTTATGATAGTTTAATCACTGTTAAAAAATTAGGAGGTTAAGTATGCCAAAGGATTTTAAAGAAGAATTATTGTTTACTGGACTAATGGCTGGAATGATGGTCCTTGTGATGGAAGCTTATAATATTGCGTTGGGCAGTGGAATTGACTCCACGTTTATTAAGAGTGTGCTAGTAGGATATCCATTAGCATTAGTGATCGCTGCTCTTTGTGATTTACTTTTTATTGGTCCACTCGCAAAGAAAATTTTCTTCAAATTTATTTTTAATGAGAAGATGGAAGAAAAACCGTTTCTGATTTCACTAGGAATTTCCATTCTGATGGTTTTAGGAATGGTGACATGCATGTCAATTTTTGGCATTATCGTTCAAGGAGGAATTTCAAGCTTAAATCTGACTTCATTCGGAATTACTTGGGTTAGAAATGTCATCTTGGCTTTACCATTGCAACTTATTATCGTTGGACCAATTGCTCGAACGATTTTAGGGAAGGTTCAAGAAATCAGAAGTTATTAGTAAAATCAAAATCATTTAAGAAGTGCATTTCGTGATGAAATGTTTTTTTAATCCATTAAAAAACGCCATCTCAAGTGGATACTTGAAATGACGTTTTAAATTTATAGTTGAGTATACTGGGCTCGAACCAGTAAATTGCGGATTCAGAGTCCGCTGCCTTACCAATTTGGCGAATACTCAATAATTGAACATCTAATATACTACAATTCTTTCCGGACAGTTGTCAACAGAAAATTTAACATTCCTTTGTTGACAGACCGGTTTAAATTGGGTAAACTATGTAATTGTTCAGTTATTGCCCGTTGGTCAAACTGGTTTAAGACGTCGCCCTCTCAAGGCGGAGCTATGAGTTCAAGTCTCATACGGGTAATTCAAATATGATAGAGCCTTCAAACATCACGTTTGAGGGCTTTTTTTGTTGAAAAATTTAAGGAGGATGGTTTTATGTGTACATCAATTATTATTAAGTCAAAAGATGGTCATCCGTTTTGGGGTAGAACGATGGACTTTATCGTCCCACTTTTTGATTCACCAGAGGAAAAAGCTGCGGTTCCAACGAAAATCGTGAATATTTCGGCAAATCACATAATTAAGTCAGAATTAAAGGACTGGAAAAGTCAATATGCGGTCATGGGAGTTGGTCCTGATGAGGGAAGTATCCTCTTTGACGGCATTAATGAACATGGAATTACAGGAGATCTTCAAGTTCTCTTAGAAACCACTCATGATAGTGCTGAAAATTTAGAAAAACGGCATTTAACTCCTGTTTTTGGTGAAGAATTTGGGACTTATGTTTTGACCCAATGTGCAACGTTGGATGATGTAAAGAAATTAGCCCAGAAGACTGGATTAATTGATAGGGATTATGTTTTCCATGGCAAAAATGGCAAACTTCAACTGCACTATACTTTTTCTGATGAAAATGGAAATTCGATTGTTTTAGAAGCAACCAATAACGGTGGTTTTAAGATTTACGATAGCGTAGGTGTGATGACTAACAGTCCCGAATACTCTTTTCATACTACCAATCTTAGAAATTACATTTCACTTGATGCCAACAATCAAAAGGCCACAAAGATTGGCGGGAAGTTACCCATTGAACCAATTGAAGGTGGAACTGGTTACGGTATGTTTGGCTTACCAGGTGACTACACCTCACCATCCCGTTTCGTTCGAGCTACTTTTATCGCTAAAAACATTGATGAGTTTTCCGACACTGAAGGAGTCAGTACACTGTACAATTGTTTTAAACCATTTATCGTTCCAAAGGGAATCAGTCGCAATCCTGACACTCCTGGACAGAGCGATTCAACGCAATACTGGGTTGGTTATGATGTTAAAAATAGGACGCTCTACCTTCAAACTCCGACATGCTTGACAATGACACGGGCTACTCTTGATCCAAAGGCAACGGAAATGAAAAAGTTGGATGTTGACCAGACATTGAAAGTTAATGATCCTCAATAATTCGATTTTAAAGTTTTTGAACTTCTCGATCTTTGAAAAGACTAGTATAATTGATTTTATTAGGAGACTACAAAATGAATTTTTCAAAGACAAAGAATAAAATTAAACAAATGGTTGAAGATCAAAGTATCCCCGGAGCTTCATTTTCATTTATTACTGGGATGAACGTTGAAAGTGACGAAGTGGGCTTGAAGCAGGTTGAGCCAAGTGAACAGCCTGTTGGCCCGAACGATGTATACGACATTGCTTCATTAACCAAGGTAGTTGGCACTTTACCAGTGGTCATGCGGTTACTTCAGGACGGACGCATTCACCTGGATGATTCTGTATCAGATTATCTGCCAGAATGGCAGTATCCTGAAGTTACGATTAGACATTTACTAACGCATACTTCTGGGATTGAAGGCTACATTCCTAATCGAAATGAAATGAACATTAATCAACTTCGTGAGGCCCTTTTGGGACTGCACGTGGGTGATAATTTTGATAAAAAAATGAAGTATGCAGACGTTAATTACATTTTTTTAGGCTGGATTGCTGGACTCGTGATGGGAATTCCGATTCAACCCTTAATTACCCAGATGGTCTTAAATCCGTTGGGGTTAAATGAGACGACCTTTCACCCGGATGCCCAACGGTCGGTTCCAACGACCTATAACGAAAAAACGGGGACTAACTTGCAAGGGAAAGTTCATGATCCTAAAGCTCAGATTTTAGGTGATGACTGTGGCTCAGCTGGGATGTTTAGTACCCTCAACGATTTATCACGCTTTGCACAATGGATGTTGCAAATTAATGACCGCAGTAACATCTTTAATAATGAGACTTTTGATGAGCTATATACCGATCAAACTCCGATGGGTGATGGAACTCGTTCGTTTGGTTGGGCCCTAGCGGATTATGATGACAATCCATATATTTGGCAGTCAGGATATACAGGAGTTGTTATGGTCCTTGTTCGTGAACGAAAGAGTGGGTTTGTTTTCTTATCAAATCGAGTTCACCCCCAATTACGGGAACACTTTATGGAAGATCGCAATGATTTAATTAATACGTATCTTGATGAATTATTTAATTAATTAAAAGCACGTTTACCCTTAAAAAGAATAAACGTGCTTTTTTATTTGTGTGGAACTTGTAAATAACTATTTTCTAAGTCAATCGTGTAGTCAATTTTCTGATTGCCACGTTGCGTCATTTGAAAATCAGTTCCATACAGGACCAGTCCTAACTTTCTTCCAGCTGGTAGATGATAAAAGGTTGGTTGGAAAGTTAGGTCGATATCATAAAATTGATGGGGCACAAGTTCATCATTTTGATAGGATGAATGCCGATTTTGAAGGTTTATGTGACCAAATGAAATCATTTTACTAGGTGTGGGGTGTTTATTTAAGGTAAATTCTCTTAGATCATCTGTGTACCACTTGTGTCCAAGCAGCAGTCCCTTTGGTACAAGAGTTGTAGGGGTAACGTTCAATCGGTTAGCCTCTCCATAATCAACCAGTCGGGCTGACAAAAGTCCCACATTCTTGGACGTTGCGATTCTTAAATGAAGCTTTGGAAAGCCAGAAATGATCTGATCTTCCGTCAAATTAGGAGTCTTGAAGAGAAGTTGGTTTGCTTTTAGTGGGCCATTTTGATCAAGCAAGTCTTTTGCCCATTTTTGGGGACTGATACGGTATTGCTTAAATTCTGCTTGATCTAATTGATCATGATAAGTTAGTTGGCCCGTTTCTGAAGTATCAGTTAATCCATGTTGGTTTAGGTAATATTTTTTCCCGCTATTATCAAGCCAACTTTTCTGCTTGGTCCAAGTTTCTGGCTTTACGTTATCCTGGACGATCATATTGGGAATTTGTTCCATTACATCGTTGTCAACGTCGTATAGTTCGTGTGAAATCCACATGTTAACGATGTCATTAAAGTCAAATGATCGAAAAGCGTTGATATAAATGTGTTGACCCTGGTGCAGAATAATTTTTTTATTAATTGGAAGATGAGAAATTCCCTGCCATAGTTTAGCAGCATTTACTGGTTTGACGTTCCAATCATTCAATCCTTGGACGATTAACACATCAGCTTTGATGTTGGAAATATCATTGCGATAATTTCGTTCATCCCAGAACTCATTATAGTTACCCGTTGTTCGATCCATTAAGTTTTTCATACTTGCCAGATAGCGATCAAAGAAGGGGCGAATTTTTAGATTATCTCCGGGATTTAAGCTTCGACTAAAAGTTTCAGCGGCCAGAACATCAGCATCTTCACCCTGAAAACCACCAGGGGCCATTACTAGTCCGTTTTCACGATAGTAATCGTACCAAGATGAAATCGCTGCCTCTGAGATGATAGTTTTGAGACCATCCACTCCGGTAGTGGCGGCTGCGTTGGCCAGTGTTCCAAGGTAAGAGCGACCAGTCATAGCTACATTACCATTAGACCAGTCAGCTTTTATCTCAATGTTATCGGTTCGATTAGTAAATGCTCGTCGTTTATGATTAATCCATTCGATGACTGATACGGTAGCGTCAGTCTGAGCGTGTGAACCACAAGTTTGGATCCCGTCAGAATCCTTGGTTCCAATTTCGGAAGAGTAGACCACGGCATATCCGCGCATCAAGAAGTAGTCGTTTAGGGTATAACCAGGTTTAGGGGTGTGGTGTTCAGTAGCATGATCGGAGAAGCCCATGGTTTTTCTGGTACTGAACTTTGTGGTTGTTTCTGATACTGAATATCAGAGTATGTGGTATCGTCGGGTTCTTTTCGGGCAAGAGGTTCATCTACGTTATGGGTCATTTGTTCGCCCCAATCATCATTAGTTCCTTGATCGTAAGGACTGGCAGTATAAAGTGTTCCTAACTTGAATGAAGTTTTAGGACGAGTGATCTCGACTTTAATTAAGTCGGCATTGCCGTCTTTATCAGAATCAGTGTCTGTTTCTACGTAGAC
>JAECXF010000079.1:0-72429 GCA_018151655.1 Drosophila bocqueti
AGTGTAAAAAGATATAAACTAATATAAATGGAAGATGGAGACGTAGATTTCCGATTAATAATGTAAAAATAAAAAAAGCATGAATAAAAATATTACAAATTAAATTTTAAACTTTTTTATTTGGGGATGGGAACTTGGGGAAATTTCTTTTCAGTGATTTTCTTACAGGTTTATTATAAACAGACAAACAGAAAAATAAATAATAATTAAAAATATTAAAAATTAAATTTTAAACTTTTTTTATTTGGGAATGGGAACTTGGGAAAATTTATTTTCAGCAATTTTCTTTCAGATTATTTAAATTATGTGTAGCGAGGGTGAGTGCTGTGAGACACGCTGACCTACTTACCTGCTAACCTATTTATCTGTTGACCCAGTTTCTTGATCACTTCAAATCCACCCCTAATATTTCTGTTGACCTGCTGACCTACTTACCTGCTGACCATTTATCTGTTGACCTAATTTCTTGATCGTTTCAAATGCACCCCTAATGTTTCTGTTGACCTGGTCACTTACTGACCTACTAACCTAATGACATCATTTCAAGTATGTTGATCGTTTCAAAACCACCCCTGACCTACTTGTGTGTGTGTTTATCATAGAATGGGGAGGGTGTAACTATATTCTACTAAATAAATATATAGGTGTATGAAATAAATGATAGTTTTGTATTTTTCAAATTTAGTTTTTATTTAGTCTTTTAAATAAATTAATATATCGCTCCATCAATTTTAAGGCATCTTGTTCTCTCTTCTCAACATGCATGCATCTACAGGTGTCAGGTCCAACTTGCAATCATCGTAAGCCCAGGCGCAGTATGATAGGTGTTGTCCATACTTGGATTTTATTACCGGAGTAGCGTCCACGTCTTTGAAAAATGTTTGAAATGTTTTCAATTTCGTTACGTGCTCCTTAAAAATCTCATTGCCATACTCCTTTAAAAATTCCTCAATTTTCTTAGAGATCATTTTAGTATTGTTTAGTTTTTCCAATTAAATTAGTTTGAATGTTTATTTTAAACTAAAATCGTTCCCAAATGCCCCACTATATTTATACACATTTTTTTAATGAAATCGAAAATGTGAAACCTGTTGCTATACCCACCCCTGAATATAGAGAAAGAGAGAGATATATATTTTGTTTTGTTTTCTTCTTTTATTTCAGAATTTCAATATATGATGAAATTAGTTTTCTAACTTTATGTTGTTGATTTATAAAATGAAAGCATGCACATGTTGCTATATTGTCATAGGAAAATGTGCATACATTAATGTGTTCTCCATAAGTTGTTCTTATAATCTCTTTTACACCAGCTTTCATGAACATGTTCCGTGTCTCCACAAGCATTTGTAAATCTTCTTTCGAAATCACTTTCTCAAATTCAATAATAAATAAATTTATATTATTTATTAATGAATTACTCATCTCGTAAACTTGTACTCTCAACTCTCAAAAGGTAAGTGATTGTTAAAAACTAGATATAAGAACTTTCGGCCACATATAAATTCAAAATTTTGTGTGCATTGTTTAGCGCGCAGACACCATCCTCCACATGTAGTGAACAATATGGAAACAATATGGAATTTATTGTTATTCCCGATAAATCCTTGAATATCAATTGCCGCTATATCATCCCTCATTGTTAAGTATTAGACAATCCGCTGAACTATACCATTTAACGGGTTATATTCAACTAAACGATCATGAATCAGTACACAATATACTTGAACAGTTTCACTAGGGGCTTGTGCAAGCTCAATAGAAATCCTGACATCAATCGGTCCCGACTTAACAGTTTCATTTTGATATGATAAATCTATTACGATAATAGGAGCTTTAACTTTAAAGTCAACAGGAGTTAGCAATGGGGCATCATTTCGATTATAGTAGCTAGATTAAAATTTAGAATACAATTCATATAGGTGAGCGAATCGATCTTTCTCATAGTCTAAATTTAAATCATCATACGGGAATGTTTCAGAATTTAAATAAACTTTTAAATTTCTCAAACTATTTGTGATAAATTGATGATTTTCTTTAAATACGATTAATGCGAAACGACGGCGTTCACGGTTAGCAGCCAGTTTTACATTCCAAATATGATTGGTTCCATTACTTAGTTTTGGGTTGATATATGTATGCCAACTGCGGAATGCAATTGGTAGATTGCCTCCGCTTTTTATAATATCGTACATTTTGATTTTTGCTTGTAATATTAGTTATATCAAGTTGAAGCTTAATATTTGCTGTATTATTTTCAAATACATCACCCAAGTTTTTAGTTATTAAAAGCACTAATTCGTGTTTACAATTTAATACGACTTTTTTGAAATCTTCAGCAAATCCCAATAGATTTCTAAGGGGTATTGAAAAGTTGAAGTGAGCTGAGACGTTAAAATTGGGTCCTCCAGTCCATCCAGAATTGTAAAGCCTCTTATGTTCATGTTGATTTATAGATACAAAGTTTTTTATTGTAGAAGTAATGCCAGTAAATCTTGTTCTATCGATCTCAACACCATTTATTTCATATCGTATCTCATCTAAAAAGTAGGCCATACAGTTATTTCGCATTATCCCAATGACATTTTGAGTATCCAGCTTGCCATCCTGCCCAATGCTACTAATAACTCCTTGAAAATTAAGAAGGCTCTCACTAGGAAGTACATATAAATCTTGATTCTGAATTGTTATTCTAATCTCATCATTCGGCTTAAATGATTGTTGATATGGTGAATAACTATGATAATCTTTTTTCGAAATACTCTCATCAGAGAAAGGTTTTTCTCGTACTGACAATACCTCATTCAACCCCATTATTTTTTTTTGTTTAATTAAACTCGTACTTTAAAACCCAATGATTTTAAAATTAATTAATTTTTTAATGTAAGCGTATTCCTATTTGGCATTGAACCTCTTCCTATAACTTTACGATTGAAAGTGGGTTAAATATGAAGAGTATGTGGTCTTTTATTATATACTAGAGGGCCCGCTATTGCATCCTCGCTTTGATCGGATGCAGATCCACACTTAAAATATCGTATTAAATTTCGCTTTGAAGTTAGCGCACTGAATGAGAAATAAAGATTCTTTGAAGTCGAATGACAAATATAAAATGAGGCAAGGCCTACTCTAAGCCTTAGACGAATATCAATATTATCCCATTAATATTATTTTTTTTTATTTATGTTTTTTATTTTTTAAAATAGGTTGCAGGTGGAATTAGAAAATTAAAATACCCATACGAATCTGGACATTTTTTTTCTGATTTTTTAAAAAAAAACTTCAAGTCTCTAAGACATGTGGTTTGGCCATGGCTGTGATCTATCAGTCAGTCAGTCAGTCAGTCAGGACAAAGCATTTTATATATATAGATAATCATTGTATCAATCTCAAATGTAGACGTATCGTATAGTTTTCACCGCGTAAATTTATCAAATCACCGCTCTGATCAGTTATTTGTATAGATAGAGTACTTAATTCTCTCGTGTTCACTGGTAAATAAATAAGGTTGCTAGGTGTGATACACAATTTTTATCCGGGTGGTACGTTAATCCCGAATTCATATAATGCATGATCCTGTCTACTATTTATATATGATCCACCCACAATATTACACATTAAACGTATTGTGTTTATTTTTTAAATGTTGACTGGCTGATCAGATATATACGTTTTTATCGGGTCAGGGTTGAGTACCTTTTCATCGAATCCAAATAATCTACCAATCGAGTTTTTCCTATTAAAATATATAGATTCCTTGGTGGTTGAAATATGAACTTGAAGAGTGTTATTATTACTTTCCAATTTAAATGTTTTCCCGAGATCATGTTCTTTAAGTTTAGTTTTTATAAAATCATAAATATCATCGAGTTCATACGATCCTATGGGGATTTCAATAATCTTATCACCGATATGAAATAAGTTATTATTTTCATCAACGTTTGGTATAGAATTGTACATATGAAAATCTATTAGGGCACACTCATAATCACCATTAATCAATTCAATTGGTGGGAAATAAGTTATGTTCGTGATGGGCTTATTACCATTTAATGTAAGGGTGAATGATCTACTCATTTTGGAATCTGATAATAAACTGTGAAAATAGAGCTTACACATGCAAACTTATATTCTTAAATAATTATGAAATCATGAAAACCTTTCCTGTAACGCCCATTCTCCATCTCATGATCTTTACTTATTATTAGGAAACCGTATTTCGTTTCCCAACAATTTTCACAAACTTTCTTAAATAAATCATAACTCATATCTGTATTTATATGATCGCGATATGTGTTTCGCATATTGAGGGCGTCTTGTTTGAATAAGAAAAGCATATTCGCATTGTCACGTACAAGATGTTTCGAAATATGCGAATATGTTTGCGATAAGTAAAACGAATCAACATTATGATGACGACCCATACTGAAGTATGCACGTATCGAGCTTTCTGAGCTTTTTTCAAAGCCTATATCGTCAAAAATCATAATAGAGTTTGTTTTAACCTTCTCTGGTGGTAAAACTGCTTCATTCTGTGAGAAGGTGTAGTACCCCATGCCCTTTATAGGTTTAATTAATTTCTCTAAATATTCATACTTGGGTTGATGTAAGCTCTTTGAGAAAATATAAATATTTTCAAATTTTAAACCGTTTGGATTTTCAATAAGACTAAGCATAATATTTGTTTTCCCACAGTTTGATGGACCGACAATAAGTGCTCTTATTGTATTGGGTAATAGGGGGCTATGTCGCAAAATCGAATTTTTGAATGCACCACCCTCAAAGTTTCTAACACAAATCTGATGTTTTTGTCGTATTAAACGCATATTCAAATCTATAATGTAGTTCATTCAACGAGAAATGCTCATTGATTAAACATTATATAAAATGGGTAAAAGTTTTTATAATTATCGCAGTTAGATTTCACACTTGAAACGAGGTAGTGACATTATCAACAAATTAAATAACACGCTTCCATTTGAAGCGCATATTCCTGGTTATAATTTTTGTGGACCTGGTACAAAGTTAAAACAAAGATTATACCGCGGAGATCGTGGTGTAAATCAGTTGGATGAGGCTTGTAGAAATCACGACATTGCCTATTCACAACACAAGGAGTTAAGTGACAGACACAAAGCTGACGCAGTGGGATCCAGTTACTTCAAAAGATAGTCTTGGTGAGAAAGCAGCAGCGTACTTAGTCACAAATATCATGAAAACAAAAAAGAAATTCGGAATGGGTATAAAGAAGAAGAAGGGGAGCAGGAGAAAGTGTAGGAAAAGGCAAACTAAAGTTAAGACCTTTTCAAATGTTATTCAAACAGGAATACGAGCATTGAAAAAGCAAAAACCATTAGATCTTAACAGTGCGATTAAGGTTGAGAAGGTTGAATAGGGGGCTTCTGCCGCATGGGGGGGTTTCTGCCGCACTGACTCGCGGCTCGACGATAACTTTGCACTTTTGTGTGGGGGCTCAAGGTCGTGGATGACTCAGCAGTTTTTCTATGAAATATTGTGTGACCTTGAGCAAAAATGAGTTGAAATGTGCGTATTGACTCAAGATCGTGGATGACTCATCACTTTTTCAATGAATTGGCTCATGGTCGTGGATGACTCGGCACTTTCCCCATACAAAATCGAGTCAATGAGCCACGATCAATGCGGCAGAAGCCTCCCCCTATCCTAACTGAAATGTGTGCATGTAAAATTATTGACTCAAGGTCGTGAATGTCTCAGCACTTTTCCTATGGAATACTTGGGGAAAACGAGTCTACTCAAATTTGTGGATGATTGAACACTTTTCCTATGGAATACTTGAGCAAAACGAGTCGACTCAAATTTGTGGATGATCGAACACTTTTCCTATGGAATACTTGAACAAAACGAGCCGGCTCCGGCTCGATCAATGCGGCAGAAGCCTCCCCCTATCCTAACTGAAATGTGTGCATGTAAAATTATTGACTCAAGGTCGTGGATGACTCAGCACCATTCCTATGGAATACTTGAGCAAAACAAGTCGACTCAAATTTGTGGATGATCGAACACTTTTCCTATGGAATGCTTGAACAAAACGAGCCGGCTCCGGCTCAAGTTTTGGGGCAGAATCCCCCATGCAAATTGTATGGAAAGTGAAAGCATGCATTGGTGATAACACAGTTGTAATTTGTGGATGATCGAACACTTTTCCTATGGAATACTTGAACAAAACGAGCCGGCTCAAGTATGGGGCAGAATCCCCCATGCAAATTGTATGGAAAGTGAAAGCATTCATTGGTGATAAACAAAGCTCATCTTGTGAAGCTGATAATGCATACATATGTAAACAAAACGTAAGCGTAAACCATAGTAACAGCGTAAACCCTAGCACTAACCCTCCGCCCCACCGCCGGTGTCAAGATCATTTGTGCCTCTTGCAGTTTAAATGTGTTGCTAAGATGGGGGAAAAATGCAATTTCATCACATTTAAGAACATGTGGCTGTCAAAATGTTGAGGGGGTGAAAGGTTAGTATTACGACGTAAATTGCATTCTTATCATAGCATCTTAGCAACACATTATGCAGCTTACATCCGCAAAAGTGCAGAGTAAGAAATTGAGATGTTAGATGTTCTTATCAACTTAAAAACATTTTGCGAGATGTATAGACAACACATTGGGGCAAATCTATTTATTCATTCGTTTATTCAAATTCTCATAATGTTTCATTACATTAAATGATTTTTCTATAATTAATTTAATACAATGACAAAGATATTTAACAGACTTTTGATCATCATTGTCATCATCACACTGACAGAGTGTGTTGTTATTTATGTTATCCCATGATATTTCTGATGAAATATTTCGTAAGAATTTTAAAAGTATTGTGCTAACATATAAACTCTTTAAATCATTAAGTGAAATTATATTCTGATACTGTATACAAAATGTTTGTATTTTTTTTAGTAAAATAGCAAACTGATCAATGTTAGAACTCGAACACATGATTTAATGTACTGATTTAAAAATTGAAAGGGGGACAATATTTATTTTTTAAATTTGCATATATGTTTTTAAAATTCATTTTACCTATCACTCTCAATACTCTTTCAATTTTGTTATAATGGAATGTGAGGCTCTCTCACGTTGATATATATATTTAATAAAAAGACAACGTTGTGTAAAAATTAATATATAATTTTTTATTTATCAATATTTAATTTGTTAATTATTCTAAATTGACGTCGTGCAATTCTTTCTAATTCATTAACATCTTCACATATATTAATTATGTGTCGTTGTTCTTCACTACTTTCAGAAAATTCTTGTATGTCACGCTTTAAAAAGCATTCTTTAACCAAATTTTCTTCAATTCTAGCACCATGCACCTTTTGCAAATATTGTGTAAGGTTATGATTTGATAAATTAATTAAGTCGATTATATATATTATTTTTGATAGAATTATTTCTAATCTGGTGCGAGTAAAGAGATCTCGCAATTGTTCGTTGTTCAGCTCCTCCTCCTCCTCCTTCAACTCCATCTCAATCTCCATCTCCTTGAACTCCATCACTTCCTCAGCAACACCCATCAGGAAAGACGCATTTTCAATGTTTGTGGATGCTGATGCCATTTTTAAATAATTTTCCTTTTCCTTTAATGATTTTTCAAATGTTGTGAAGCACTGTTTATATAGCAAACGAATCCGCTATATATATATTGGAAACCGTTAATCTTATATACAGAATATTGATAACGAAAACCCCAACTGAGAGAGCACTTCAAATTACATAAAGCTTAGTACAACACAAGCAAGCAATACTCAATAAAACGAACAACAATTTTATCAGCATTCGAACGAATCCAGTATATACTGGAAACTGTTAATCTAATATACAGAATATTTGATAAGGAAACCTCTATAAAACCTCGACTGAGTGAGCACATCAAATTACAGTACGCTGAGTACAATTCAACTATTAACACAAGTCAGCAATACACAAGTCAGCAATACAAATAAAATGAATGACAACCAACTAGAGTGGAAGACGATGGCTGGGAGCGGCTCTCGCCCAATTAAGAGCTAGCAAGATCTGCCGTTTGACGAATTCTACCCCATCATCGGAGCATGCCGACGAAACACGAAGTACGGGAAGAAGATAATGCTCACGTTCGACGAATTCGTTGTTTTTCTACCCAACAAATATAACAGTCTCTCGGACGCAGCCATCGAGGAAGCTGACAACGGAACTTTAAAACTAATTAAATTACATTCAAATAATTTTTATGTATTAGACTTTCAAAAAATATAATTTATATATTAAAACAAAAAAATATTTAAAAAACAATGGCTTCCTTTATGTGTGAATTTTGTGGAAAAATTTATAAGTTTAATATTCGTTGAAACAACATATTAAAAAAAACATAATGAAAACATATCTAATATATCTAATGAAATAAATGAAATACATAATGAAATAAATGAAAACTGTTCTAATGAAATAATACGTAATGCAACCGGGTCTAATAATATAAACATTATTCAACATACACGTTATTGTGATTTATGTGCCAAACATGTAATCGACAGAAATTGGTCGCATCATTTGCGTACTAATTTACATAAACAGTTATCTAGTGTTCCAATCAATGAAAACTTAAGATGTATAAGAAGCGGATTTATTACAACTTTATTTCAATTAATTAATGAACAAATAAAACAATTATTAAAAGACAAATTATCTAAACATACAAATATAAAATTTAATTTTGAACTATTTTGTAATTATGTGATAATCAAGGAAAGTGAAGACTACTATCAAACTGAATTAAAATCACATCAAACAAAAATGCAAATATTACACTATCCCATATTGACTGATGATACGAGTTTAAACGAAATAATAAACAATTTAAATACAAATATCAAAAATGAAATGAGTGAGTTTCAAGAACGGGACAGTGGTTGGTCGTTAAGTGAAATAGTTCATTTAGAAATTAATATAAACAAATATCAACCTCTAAGAGGTTCAAGCTATATTAAATTGCCTAGAGAAATAGACAATCGAAAGGCTTGCATAAATGTTCAAAATAATGATAATTATTGTTTCAAATGGGCATTTATAGCCTGTCTATTTAATAATGTACTTACAACCAATGATGAAAAAAAAATAATAAAGTGTGGATTTATAAAAAAAATGGTGTACATAATATTACATCTGAAATGATTATTATAAATAATAAACCATTAAATTTTACTGGGTTAAAGTTTCCAACACCAGTAGAAAGTATTAAAACTTTTGAGAAGAACAATCCTGAAATAAGTATAACTGTTTTGAGATTAGACACAGACAATAAAACCATAATTGGGCCATATTATATAAGCAATAATAATAATAATAATATTGTATAATGTATCATCTATGTAAGATGTGTCTACTACATTTTGATGATGAGAACAAACTGAAGCTGCATAGTTTAGAGTGTAATCGAATTATCACTAAAATGCCAGAAATTAATAATTCAATATTAAGGTTTAAAAATTATAAGAAAGAATTAGATGTTTCTTTTACAGTATATGCTGATTTTTAATGTATATTAGAAGAAATAGACACACAAAGTTCAACTAATGTAAAATTAATTCAAAAACATGTTGCATACGCATATAGTTAATATATAAAATGTTCATTTAATAATAATTTGAATATATTTCGAATATATCATGGTGAAGATTGTGCATCACATTTTATACAGAACATATATAAAGATTGTTTAATTTTATATCAGACATATATTAAATCACTTGAACCATTATCATTTGAAGATATTAAAAACTTTTATTCATCAGAAAGTTGTATAATATGTCAAATGTATTTTTTAAATGAAAACGATAGGGTTTTAGATCACTGTCACCTAACAGGCAAATATAGAGGTGCAGCCCACAATGATTGTAATTTAAATTATAAATTAGCAAATTTTTTCCAATATTCTTTCACAACCTCACAGCTTATGATTCACATTTATTTATCACTGAATTAGCAAAAATTGAGGGGGAAATTAGTATAATACCATTAAATAAAGAACACTATATATCTATATCAAAGAAAATTTGTATAAGTAAAAATGAAACTTTCGAACTTAGATTCTTAGACTCCTTCAGATTTATGCCTTCCAGTCTTGATAATCTAGCAAGTTATTTATCTGATTCAAATTTATATAATATAAAATCTTTTTTTGAGAAAACTGAAGAATTTCAATTCGTAAAACGTAAAGGTATATTTCCATATAGCTATGTAAATTCAATTGATAAATTAAACGAAATTCAATTACCATCACGTGAATGTTTTTATAATCAATTAACAGATACATTTTGTACTGAAGAAAATTATATGCATGCTCAAAACGTGTGGAAGGTATTTAAATGTGAAAAATTATTAGATTATTTATTGTTATATTTAAAGGTAGATGTGATTTTACTATGTGATATTTTCGAGAATTTTTTGAAAACTATGTAAACAAATTTATAATTTAGATCCATGTCATTATTATACAACCCCTGGTCTATCGTGGGATGCAATGCTAAAGATGACAAAAATTGAATTAGAACTGCTTACTGAAATTGATATGTATAATTTTATTATGAAAGGGAATTAGAGGAGGACTTGTGCAATGTAGGAAGCGACACTCGACTTTTGAATAATAAATATATGTTAGACTATAATTCTAAAAAAAATTACAAATTATATAGTATATTTAGATGTAAATAATTTATATGGATATGCCATGTCACAAACAATTCCTTATAAAAATTTTAAATGGTTAGATATGAAAGATAATTTTGAAAATTTTGATTTAAATGCATGTGCAGATGATGCAACAATTGGTTATATATTGGAGGTAGACTTAGAATATTGTTCGGAGGGGGTGGCTTTATTCTGAAATGCACTCGATAAGAAAAACACGGTAGAACTTTCGGGGTATTACGCGACGTGCGTTGGAGTCTTTATTAATCGAATGGTAAATTGGTACTGGCTTAAAACTAGCTTGGGAAGAGCGGATTAGAAGCTCTCTGCACGAAAGTGCAGTGGAAGAGGGAGAGAGAGCGAGTGTAGGGGATCACACTGCCTCCGGAAAATAAACGCCCTTCTGGCGTGAACATTCTCCCCCCCCCTTGCGAGGATACGCAGCAAAAATATAAGAAGAAAACCTTCGAGGCCCCCTTAGCGAGGATACGCTGTAGGAATATTATAGGAGGCCTGTGCTCGGGAAAGCGTTGGATACGCTGAGCGCTCGTGGACGTGGAGAAGTGTGTGGTGATCCTGGCCACACGACTGGCATCGGTCGTCACTGCGGCAAGATCCAGTGGAATGGTGATGGGCGAGGCAATTGACGCAGTATTTCTTCTCGATGACTGCTTGGAGCCGTTTCTCCGCGCTAAGCCGAAGAAAACGGTGGCACTTCCGAAGAGGATGGTTCCCTTGGCAGACTCGGCATGGGTAGGATAAAATACCTCGGGAACGTCTGCATTTCATCTCGTTGTACGGAACCCAGTAATTAGAAGAATCAGGAGCAGTTGTCACTCGTGTGGAGAACGAGGAAATTCTTTGGATCGGAGCAGAAGCAGTATCAGGAGCAGTCGGTTCACTGGAGGAGCAGTTGCTTGGATGCAACAAAGTGTGATGCCGACCGTGACACTTGAAGCACTTGTGGGCGCTTGTGCAATTACGGAGTTGATGACCGCTTGCAAAGCAATTTAAGCACAACCGCTTCTTCTGGATATAAGATGTACGATCCTCTATCGTCATCTGAAGGAAGCCTGGACATAAACGCACTGGATGGTTCTCTTTGGAACATACATCGCATCTTTTGGATATCGGAACGATCGTCGTACTGAAGGATTTCAGTATTCGTGGCGGCCCGTCGGAGGGTGTCGGTTCGGACGGATGGAGGCGCAACGTAGTAGGATGTATAAACTCTATGGCCTCCAGAGTTCTATGGCGCTCAGTCAGGAAAGAGTCTAGTGCTAGCCACGTAGGAATGTCGGTCTTGTTCGGGATAGATTGCTCCCATAATGAGAGCGTCAGTTTTGGCAGCTTAGTGGAACACACATACACCAGAAGACAATCCCAATTATCCGTAGGAAGGCCGGACAAATTTAGGGATGTGAGGCAGTTTTGGATCGTATTTTGCAGCTCCTTCAAGGCTGCCGAAGATTCGTGTGCAACGGACTGCATGTTTAATAACTTTTTCAGCTGGCTGTTCACCAGCGCTCGTTTGTTTTCGAAACGCTCAGATAGGTTTTTCCAGGCTGAGCGGAAACCATCGTTGGTGAGTGGCGACTTGGAAACTATGGAATGAGCTTCACCACTAGTCTTGGCATTTAGATAGAACAACTTTTCAACAAGGGTCAGCGTAGGATTGTCTATATAGACCGCTGTGAAAAGGTCTCGGAAAGTCGGCCAGCGAATATAATCGCCCGAAAAAACTTCAGTATCGCAAGGAGGAAGCTGACAGCCAGACGGATAGGAATTTTGGGGTGGAACGGGTTGGACTGGAGCTGCGTTAGAAGAGATCGTATCGATCTGTTCCATGAGCTGGGCGGCACACCTTCCGTAAATAAAATAGGCATACTCGTATTTTGCCTTCAGAGTGAGTAAGGTGTCCGCCTCGCCCTCTAAGCCAACTGAAATTAGGTCTGAACAAGCTTCATATTCTTCTTTGACCTTATTCCATAGCTCTCTGACTTGGTCGAGATGGATTTGGCAAGTGTATTTGGATGGACTGGGTGCTGCCGGATTGTAGACTGTGGAATCGAAGTGACTTAGACGGTCACAGATCGAAATGAATTTATTTAAAATGGAAGAACTCATTCTGGATATTTAAAAAACAAACTGGATTGTCTGTTTATGGATATATATTTGTTTAATTAGTTATACGTGTCGACGCAGGAATTGGAATTTAGGAACCAATCGGAATGTAGAAGGAATGAATTTATGAATTTAATTGTGTAGTGGCGGAGATGTACGGAGATGTACGGTCACACTAATGCGGATATGGAAGCGCACTTGAATTTCTAACTGATTTAGTTAGTTGGGATTTTTATAAAAATAATTTTAAAATTATTTTGTGTGCCTGGATTTATTCAGTTGACCGCTGCTGTATTTTCCGCGGAACTGTTCTTGAAGATAAGGCGTGCGTGTGAATATGTTTGTGCAATGCACAATCTGCATTCGCCGTTTGCCAATGCAGAATAGCGGAGACAACGAGAGGCGGTACAAATTGCCAAAAAACCGGAGCTTCGACTTGCAGTCGAATATGTATGTAATTACAATGTATGTAGGTATGTTCGCCTCAGCTCAGGATAGAGCAAAGAAAAGACAATAAATATATGTTTCTTTCGATTTAGCCCTGTACAGGATAGACCAGGGGAGTAAATAAATGAATGTACAAATTAACTCGGCGTTTCTGTGCCGTGATTTTGGGGATATAAATATATTTATTCTTTAGAGCAGTGGACTGTATTTGGAGTTTAAAGTTTAGAAATTAATATAAGTATATTTATTTTCAGTTGTGGATTAAATTATTTAAATTATGTGTTAAAAAACCCGAAATATTTGTAAGTAGGTACATATATTATATATTAATTTAATTTTGTTTAAATTGCTTTTGGCGCTCGTAGATCAGTGGAGTGGACTGTATTGTATATCGGAGAGTGTAAATATGTAAATGCAAGCGGAACACAGTGAACGGAACTAGAAGTTTCACTGTGGCTTATAGCATACGTATATATATTTAAATTTACACTTGTGTATTTTGGAATGTTTATTTACTATTATTATCCAGGATACGAAAATTTATTGCGTAAATTGTTGGTGCCGATTGTAGATATGTAAGTAAAGTGGACTGTATGTATTGGACATATGTATGTACGTAGGTGTAGGAAGTGGAAATAAATGCAAGCGGATCACAGCGAACGAAGAGAAATTCGAATTTGGAAGTGTCACTGTGGCTTATGGCATATATTTAAACACACATTTTTTTAATGTTGAATTCGCGGAAAATTAATATAAATTAATTGCGATTCGGATGTGGACGCTGCCGTAGTGTCGGATCAATCGGACGGATGGCTCGGATTTAGACAAAAATCATTAAAATGACCGGCAGCAAAGTAAAAATGTTTACTTATCTTGTGCGGTGTGTTTCGGGGTATTACGCGACGTGCGTTGGAGTCTTTATTAATCGAATGGTAAATTGGTACTGGCTTAAAACTAGCTTGGGAAGAGCGGATTAGAAGCTCTCTGCACGAAAGTGCAGTGGAAGAGGGAGAGAGAGCGAGTGTAGGGGATCACACTGCCTCCGGAAAATAAACGCCCTTCTGGCGTGAACAAATATGATGTAAATTTACATCATGTTCATAATGATTTACCGTTTTGTGCTCAAAACAAAAAAAAAATAATGACATGCAAAATCCAAAATTAATTGCCGATTTAAAAAATAAAAATAAATATGTAATTTATTATAGAAATTTAAAACAATGTCTTAAACATGGACTGATTTAAAAAAAAAATCATAGAATATTACAATTTGAACAATCTGATTGGCTTAAAAAATATATAGACTGTAATAATTATCATAGAACGTTAGCTACAAATGAATTTGAAAAGAATTTTTTTTTAAATTTTAAATAATTCAATGTTTGGTAATTCTTTGAAAAACGTGGATAAAAGGAAGTCAATTAAATTAATAACTATTGGGAAAGTAAGGGTAGAAAATTAGGTGCTCGAAATATAAAATGTACAGTTTTCACTTTGACTATATGAAACCGAAATATTGTGATAATATTAATTTAATGTACATGGATACAGATTCTTTTATCTATGATATTAAGACTGAAGATTTTTATGATGATATTCGAGGTGAAATTGATCAACATTTTGATACATCTGAATATGTAAAAGATAATGTTTTTAATTTACCATTGTTATATAAAAAAAAAATTGGGGATGATGAAGGATGAATGTAAGGGAAATATAATTAAAGAATTCATTGGACTTAGACCTAAAATGTATTCACTACAAATATACACTAGTATAAATACAAACACAACAACAGAGATAAAAAAAATAAAAGGTGTTAAATCAAGTGTAACTTCAAAATTAACTATTGCTGATTTTCGTGAATGTTTGTATAAAAAACAAAAACAAATTGCAACAATATATTTATTTAAGTCAAAATTACATCAAATTTATACACAAGAATACAAAAAAGTTTCACTCAATTATTTAGACGATAAACGATATATAAGCCCGATAATATAGACACTCTTGCATGGGGTCATAAAGATATAACATAAAATTGTATTACATTAAACTAAATTTTTATTTGTTCTCATAAAAAATCTTAAACATAAATGACCACAATTATATGTATTGAATTTTTGTTCACTCCTATAGTTATATTCAATAGGTGGTTTTAGATAATTCACAATTTCAATCGGTGGTTGCGGATCACCAAAACTATCAAAATATTCCTTATAATTTTTGTTTTTAAAATATGCTACCCAATGTACACCACTCCCCTTGCATTATCCAAATTTACTATACCACATTCATTGATCCATGGTTTCTTTGGCAATCGATTACGGATAAAAACACCACGAAAGTGTTTTAAATGCTTCTTACCAAATCCACTTAAATCAATATCAGTAAGCGGTCTTTTGGGTAGCATATTTATTAGTTTTTTTGATATGGTTTATAAAATAGACCATAACCCTTTTATATGGTTTTTAAAAAAACCCCCCCCCCCCCCACTATTTATCTTTTTTTTTTATTTTTTTTTTGTTTCATTATCTTTTTCTTTTTTTTTCTTTTTTTTTTTCTTTTTTAATATTTTTAATACCCCCCCTTCCACCCCCCCAAGCACTAAAATTGCTGCCAAGATTTACACAAGCGGTCAGACCCCCCCAATCTTCTTATTTTTATTACTTTTGGTATGATTGTTGTATTTTTTTTTTTTTTTTTTTCTACCCCCTTTTAAGCTTTTTTTGGCTTGGGTTTTTGGTTTCGGCTTCCCTCCGTCCTTTATATTTGATAAATTTATTATCTTCGAGACAGTTGAGGGGGGTATCATATTGTTATCGGCGGTAAAATCTTGCTCGGGTCACGGAGCCTTATTTACTTATGTGTAAATCGAGAGATATTCATAGGATTTAATGGTTAGCGAACTCCCAAATCTCCGCTGCGGCCGGGGAAAACTTTACTACAGTGCCTGAAATACCCACCGGCAGCCCGATCACAATTAACACTGATGGTCTAAACTACGCACGGGCCCGGTTAATCGCAGGCGGCATGATCGTTTCTAACATTCCTGAAATAAAAAAAAAACCGGTTACTCGCAGGCGGCACCGTCGTCTAGCACTGTCTGGGGGAAAACTCTATGAAAATGCCCGGTTACTCGCAGGCGGCATGATCGCAGCTAGCACTGATCCAGGGAAAACTTTGCGAAAGTGCCCGGAATACTCCCGGCGGCACGATCACAACTAGCACTGCTCAAGGAAAACTTTGCGAAAGTGCCCGGAATACTCCCGGCGGCACGATCACAACTAGCACTGCTCAAGGAAAACTTTGCGAAAGTGCCCGGAATACTCCCGGCGGCACGATCACAACTAGCACTGCTCAAGGAAAACTTTGCGAAAGTGCTCGGAATACTCCAGGCGGCACGATCACAACTAACGCTGCTCAAGGAAAACTTTGCGAAAGTGCTCGGAATACTCCAGGCGGCACGATCACAACTAACGCTGCTCAAGGAAAACTTTGCGAAAGTGCTCGGAATACTCCAGGCGGCACGATCACAACTACACTGCTCAAGGAAAACTTTGCGAAAGTGCTCGGAATACTCCAGGCGGCACGATCACAACTAACGCTGCTCAAGGAAAACTTTGCGAAAGTGCTCGGAATACTCCAGGCGGCACGATCGCAACTAGCACAGATGGCCTAGATAATGCGCACGATGAGATAAAGTCTTGCCATTTCATGTTCGGGTTTTAAGTTTTCTGTTTATTCACATTTCTCTTCTTTCCTAGCTGGCCCTATCTTTCCCTGTCGCACTCACTATGCTCACCCTGTTGTCCGTCGCCAGCGTTCTAGTAATCCTTATTGGGCTCCGGATGGCGGCCTCGTGTCCCTGTCGTCGTCGGTTTTGTTCTTATATTTTCTATTTCTCGGTTTTTGCTTCTTGCCCGCCGCGTGCTCGAAACTTGACTTCCTCCGCTAGTGTGCCTGTTTGTTCTTCTCTTAAAATCCCTTGTTATCGATGTCTAGTATTTTTCTGGTCTTAGTATTTTCTAGCTTCGGCGGGAATCTAGCTATTCTCCTAGCTTATTCGATAGGTTTTGAGTTGCCACTTAGGCTAACTTAAATACTAATATCTTGGTAAACTAAAAATATATGTACATGTTCTTCGTGAACTTGGAAAATACCTTAAACCTAACTTAAAACTAGTCCTATAAAATGTGAATCTTCACACCCTCCCCTTACTTCGGGCGGGGGTACGGTTGGATGTTAACGCGCCCACTCTTGGAGAGGTGGATCCGATACTTGCTCCCATCGGCTTCTCCGAGGCTCCGAACGTCCTTGTCCCGCGGTTGGGTCAGGAGGTGAAGAATCAGATCTCGCAGACTGGCTGGTATCTGCCGCCCTGGCGTATGGACTCTCCAGTCTTCCGGAGCTACCACCATGTTGGACGTCAGCTGTCCGGCTACTCCGGTTGGTGTCGTCGCTAGTCTCGCCCTTGGAGTGGGTTCGGGTGAGCTGGCGGCTGACGAGCTGCTTGTTGGCGGTCTGGCTCGGCGGCGTCGACTGGCTCTTGGGTGGCTGGTTGCGGACACGTCTTCGCGCACTGCTCCACAGCGGATCTCCTCTCGGGTCGTGTTCTGTGGTGGGTGGCCCGCACCGTAGGGTTGCAGATGGTGGCTGGTCTCCGAGCGTGGACGTGGTTGTGCCCTGGCTGTTTGGTTGGAGGTGCCAGGGCCATCTTGGGAGCGTCGGCGGTTGGCTGGGGCACGTCCTCTGGTAGCCTGGTGAGTGGTCTCCACGCGTGGGCGTCCCGGATGAGCAGGTGTCGCGGGTCCCGCAGCACTTCGGGAGCGATTGGTCTCGCCGGGTGGCGGGATGCCGTCGGGGCTCTGGGCGGAAGTGTTCGCCCGTTGGAGCTCGGCACGCGCCCTGGCTGCTTGGCTGGAGGTGCTAGGGCCATCAAGCAGTGCGTCCAGGCCGGTGCCCCCTCCGACTCCTTGTGCGACGAAACCAATGGACGGCGTCTGCTGCCTCTTGGCCATGGTGCGAGGGCTGCCGTACGGACCAGGCCCAAAGAGCTCCTGGTACGAGGGTGGTGGTGTCGTCTGGCGCGGCTGTGACTCTCTCCACAAAGGGGTACTACGGTCGTCCGAGTCCGACAGCTCGATTGTCTCGACCGGGTCGGCCGTGGAAGGTGGCTCTCCGGCCCCCGAGACTTGGGTGGGTGCTGTGGCTGCTCGGGTCTCGTGGCTGGACTCGTCGGCGCTAGAGATGTCCTCGTAGTGTGGTGGCGAGGTCGGCATCTCGGGCCCACTGGGACGTGCAGCGGCACTGGGCCCCTCTACGGCACTGGGCCTTTCGGTGTTTCGGGCGATTGGTGGGCTCGGGTCGCGGAAAACTCCGAATCTGCCGTCTGGCTCGATGTCCATCTCGCTCGCGCTGCCGACTTGCTCTCCGGGTGGTACGCACAAGTCGAGGACGTCTTCGATGGAGAGTCCCGTGGTTTCGGCCTCTGGTATCTCGAATTCGTGTTGCCACCACGTGTCAGTCGGGAGGCCTTCCATTGACTGCCGCAGAGCTTCGTCGATCTGGCGGGTGTACTCGTCGACCTCGTCGTCGGTCGGGCCTGCCGCTTGGCGCCTCGGGTCCCTGGAACTCATGGTGCTGCGGGGAAAAGATACTTAGTTTATCTTAATTAAATCAAGGTCCCTAAGAGTGCGATCTGCTAGTCTAAACCTATCTTCTCCCTAGGTAGTTCATTGATATGCCCTAATTTACAGTAGATTTTTTTTTTTTTTCAAATTAAAAAAAATAATTGTGTCTCGCCAGTGAGCACCCCTTGCGGGGAGGGACGTTGGGTAGTCGCGACTACCAGCAAGTGGCCCCATTACTCAGGACGTGGCTTTCTCGCTGACATCTTGTTGCTCTTCTTCGTCGGTGTCCTCGTGATGGTATGCCTTTAGGTCACTCAGGCCGGCCGTGCGTCGGCGTCGACTCCCGGGTGCCTGTAATTGTAAGAGATTAGGAGACAGGAACTTGTGGACCTTGTATGGTCCGTCGTATTTAGCAGCAAGCTTGGCCGTGAATCCCTCTGAGGCCTTGGATAGAACGTGTCGGCGAAGGAGTACCAAGGATCCTACGGCAGGTCGCCATTCTCGTCGGCGGAGGTTGTAGTGCCTTCTTTGCTCGTTCGATGCTCGTTCGCTGTTGTCCCGGACGATCTGGAATAACTCTCGCATCTGTTCGGCCTTCTTTCCTGGAGATGGCTGGTTCGAGGTCTGCTCGGGTGTGGCTTGATTGTACAGCGTGTTGGGTAATCTCGGTTCCCTCCCTTGTACTATGAAGGCCGGGCTAAATCCTGTCGTGTCCGAAATGCTCGTGTTTATGGCCAGTGAAAGTTCGGGCAATAGTTCGTCCCAAGTGTTTTGCTCTGCTCCATCCAAGTACAGGGCCAGCATCGTCTTTATGGTCCTGTTTGCCCTCTCCGTTGGGTTTTGTTGTGGTGTGTAGGGGGCTGTGTGTTGGAGTCCCATCCCAAGGTTCTTACAGAATGTTTTAAAGCACCTGCTAGTAAACTGCGTCCCGTTGTCACATACAAAGGTCTGAGGAACACCGAAGCGGCTTAAAATTCTGTCTCGAAATGACCGTTCGAGATGAGGTGTGGTTGCCTTTCGAAGTGGGACCAACTCCACCCATTTAGTGAACGCGTCTAGAAATACCAATAACATAGTATTTCCGTGGCGAGAGCGCGGGAATGGACCCATGAAATCCGCACAGACCACGCTGAACGGCTCCTCGACTTGGCGGGTGAACATTCGACCGGCGGGCTTGAGTTGGCTTACTTTGTATTTTTGGCAAGAGGGACAACGCCGTACATACCGGGTAACTTCTCGGAAGAGGCCAGGCCAGTAATACTTCTGCATGACTCGTTTGCTGGTTTTCCGTGTGCCTAGATGTCCGGCTGTCGGGTGATCGTGACACTCTTAAAGGACTCGTTGGCGATACTCCTGGTCGACACACAGTTTCCATGGCACTTGGTCCTCCTCCTGGGGTGTAGTTCCCGTCCTGCGATACAGATGACCTCCTTCAACACGATAGTCGGGATATTTCTCGGGTTCCTGGGTTGCTCGAAGGGTCATCTTTCGGATCCACTTACACTGGGAGGGTTCCACTTCGGCTTGTTGTACAACATCCAAAGGTTGACGTGAAAGGGCGTCTGCAACCACGTTAAATTTTCCCCGTCGATATTGTACGTCGAACTGATATTGTTGAAGTTCGAGCGCCCACCTCGCGATCCGTCCGGTCGGGTTGTCGATCGAATTTAACCATTTTAGCGCTAGATGATCAGTCACGACTTCGAACCTATACCCCTCAAGGTAACATCTCATCTTTCGGATAGCCCAGACGATTGCCAGGCACTCTTTTTCGGTTACTGAATAGTTCTCTTCGGCTCGCGTTAAGCGCCGACTGGCGTAGGCTATGACTCGCTCCACTTCGTCGATCGTCTGTAGTAGAACGGCTCCTACCCCGTGGTCACTAGCGTCGGTTTGTAGGGAGAACTTCTGTGTGAAGTCTGGGCACGCGAGAACAGGGGCCTCTGTCAGTCGTGACTTCAGCGTCTCAAACGCCTGTTCCTGTTCCGTGTCCCAACTCCATTTCTTACCCTTGCGGAGGAGCGTGGAGATGGGTTCAACGATGGCCGCGAAATTTGGGACAAACCGTCGATACCATGACGCGACTCCGAGGCACCGTCGTAGCTCTCGGATGTTTGTTGGCGGTTTTAATGCACGAATCGCGGAGATCTTATCTGGATCAGTGTGAATCCCGGATTCACTGATAACGTGCCCTAGATATTTCAGGCTCCGTTGGAAAAAACTACACTTGTCTCGATTGAGCTTCAGGTTTGCTTGCCTAAGTCGCCTAAAGACTTCGCGAAGGTTTTCGATATGCTCGTCTAGAGTCATACTTATGACAATAATATCGTCCAGATACGCGAATGCCGAGGGTTCCATATCTGGACCTATGACACTATCGAGGGCTCTTTGAAACGTCGCGGGCGCCGAATGTAACCCGAATGGCATTACTTTCCAATGAAAGAGGCCTCTCCCCGGCACGGTGAAAGCGGTATATTCGCGACTGGCTGGTGCAACGGGGATCTGCCAGTATCCACTCTTAAGGTCGAGCGTTGAGATAAACCGCGCGTTTCGCAACCGTTCGAGGATATGATGGATTCTGGGTAATGGGTAGGCGTCAGGTATGGATCGCGCGTTTAGCTGTCGGTAGTCTACACACATACGGATGTCACCTGTCTTTTTGCCGACGAGCACTATGGGAGCGCTATGCGGGCTCTTGGACGGCTCGATCCTTCCGTCGCGTAATAGCTCATCGACTTGTTTATTAATAACTGCTTGCATTGCCGGGTTTTTCGGATAGTAACGTTGTTTGATGGGTTTATCATCTCTCATGACGATGTGGTGTTCCGCGATATGGGATGTGCCTTCGAGACGATCGAATTTGTCTAACTCAGTCTGAAGGAAAACACTCACCCGCTGATCTAGCATTTCTGGTGCGACTACTACGTCCGGAGTGGTGTCGATGACGGCTAAGCTTTCCTCGTTGTGGGGGTCTATCGGCGGCGGTCGGTCGAACTGGGGCTCATGCGCGCCTTCGATGACTGGATCCCGAAATCGGACCCGCCTGGTCGTCTGGACTAGGGTTGATCCCGTGCGTTGACGAAAAGGGTTCTGCTGTCGAGCTGCCTCGTTCCTCGGGGGCAACGCCGAAGCCCAGCTTGATTGAGTTTCTCCTGTGGCGGCGTCAGGGAGGTGTCGGGTCTGCCTAGTGCGGTGTTGTTTCCTGGGATTAACTGTGGGTGTTTCCAGGAGGCCCTCGTTGTCTTGTGGCATTTCGGAAGGAGCAGCCGCGCACTCCGCGTCCGGTGCGTCGCTCCCTGCTGAAACATCCATGGTCCCGCCGTCGCTTCGTAAGATTCCAGAAGGAGCAGCCACGCACTCCGCGTTCGGTGCGTCGTTCCCTGCTGAAACATCCATGGTCCCGCCGTCGCTTCGTAAGATTCCAGAAGGAGCAGCCACGCACTCCGCGTTCGGTGCGTCGTTCCCTGCTGAAACATCCATGGTCCCGCCGTCGCTTCGTAAGATTCCAGAAGGAGCAGCCACGCACTCCGCGTTCGGTGCGTCGTTCCTTGCTGAAATATCCATGTCCCCGTCGTTGTTCACCGTGTTACGGGTTAAGTCGGCCCTCGAGTCCAGTTGTAAAAGTTCTCCTCCACAGCTGATGGTGGCCTTGATGCCGCAAAGGAAATCCATTCCTAGCAGGAGGTCATCTAGGACGGTGGGCATCACGAGTAGGAAAAGTTCTACTTGCTGTTGGCCCAGATGAATGGTTAGGACCAGACCACGCGTAAGGTCCAGATGAGATGCATCGGCCAATCGAATCCTCGTACGGACTTCTCTCCAATCTCTTCCACGCCCAATTTCCGCTGCACGCTGCTCACTGATGAAGCTTCGGGTGGCTCCTGTATCCAGGGTGGCTGTAAATGGTCGGCCTTTGATGCGGACCTGCGCCTGGACTCGGCCTTGGGTTAATTGTAAGATTTTATTTACTGGCTTGGGGAATCTCTCGGGTCCCTCGAGCGGTCCCCGCCTGCTCGAGGCCCGTAGGCGTTTCCCGATCTCCGACAGCATTCTATGGTGCGGAGGCCACGTCTCCCGCAATCCCAGCAGAAAAACACCTGGGGCTGCCTACACTCACGCTGAAAATGGCCACTTTCTCCACAGTTCCTACATGCGTTACGCACGTCAATCGGGGCCTCTGTTTCCGGCATGATGGTTCCATGTTGTACCTCTGTGGGTCTTCCAGTCAATACCTCTGGGTTGTGATATGCCCGCTGGCCCATCAAGGCATCAGGCCTTCGCTGTGGCGGACTAAAACTCTCGCGCTCCTGACGACTATGTTGGTTCCAGTCTCCGCGGCTCCTTATTGTCTCGAAGTTTACGACCAGTTGAGTCAGCTCAGCCAGTGTTCGAAAATCCTGACGCCGAGTGTACAATTGGTACTCCGGCAACATATTGTCATACACGCGTTCAAGTTCTTGGGCCATTGTGTATCCCGCCCGTTGCATGAGTATGCGGAGATCAACCAAATAGAACTTAAACAGCTCACCTGCTCGCTGCGTATGGGTCCGGATTTGATCCTCTAGTGTCTGGAAATATCGGGGTGGTAAAAAAAATTCCAGGAACTCCTTCCTAAATGTCTTCCATGTCGTGCCCTGGAGTCTGCTCGTGCGGAACCAGCTCTCGGCTCTTCCGACTAGTAGGACCGGCATCGCTTGGGGTAGGGACCGTAGATCGACTTGATACGTGGCTGCTCTCTCTTCGATATGCTCCATAAATCGCAATGGGTCGCCGGACCCATCAAAAGTAATCCCCCACCTGGCCATTTTGTCCACCAGGACCGCGCAGGGGTTACCCTCGGCTCGCAACTGTGTCCCGCGGCGTTCGTCGACTTGTAGTAGCGTGGCTATGTTAGGAGCAGAAGCGGTCCTGGGTAGGCGGAGTGTGTCCCCCGTAACGTAACCAAGCCCTTCTTCCTGCTGCTGGTCGACCACGACGGTAAGCGGCGATTTCTGCTCGGTAGTAACGGCGTTCCCGTATGCCGTCTCCATTTTCACTAACTGTTCTTGGATTTCCGGCGACAAGTCGTCCCGCCTTGAGAACTCGGTGAGCCGTTGACGCAGCTCCTCGACGGTACCACTACTACTCAACCCGAACGTGGCTGTCAGGGCCTCGAGTTCCTGTTTCCGACGATACGAAATCCACTTTACTCCCATTACGTAAGGGTCTAAGCCGAGTTCTTGTTGCGCGACGTTCTTGATATTAAGAGGATACTGTTGCTGGTCACACTTTCGAGTGGTTCTTAGTAAATGTTTAACACTTTCACGACCGTTGCGCCACTTCAATGTAAATTGTTGAAAATTTTTCGGACCGGATATCACGTCAACTTTGTTTTAAATTAGCTTGCACGAGGTTCTCGATGGTAATTCCCGACGATGGTTAAATGCTTGTTTGGCTTGGTCTAGCACGATGTTGCTAGCTTGAGCTCTCGCGAACGAATGAATTTTCTGGAGACTGACCACTCGTTTATGTACCCGGCGGCGGTGATCACGTGACCGTCTCGCGTCTGCCTCACGCACGTGGTTCCGTCTATGGCGGGTATATTTTGAGCGTGCGATCTCAGAGGTTAGACATGGCTTCTTTAATAAATTGTTAAAAATTTCTCTCAGTGTACTGATGTATATTTTCTTTCCAGCGATTTATTACAAAGACTCAGCTAAGGCTACTCCATGCTTGGTAATAACCCTATTCTTCAATGCCCCTGACAAAATTTTCCCATACCAGATGATGAAGACAAAATGATCTAGTGATTCTTTAGGTCACGATGGTTGGAATTTTCCCCAAATTTTCCCCAACTAGTCCCTGCTCGGGCGCCAATCTATAAGGATGCGTTTGGCTGGGGTCGGCGTCTCAGTCTGCCCAGGATCCTCTACAGATAAATTTATTATCTTCGAGACAGTTGAGGGGGGTATCATATTGTTATCGGCGGTAAAATCTTGCTCGGGTCACGGAGCCTCTATACTTATATGTAAATCGAGAGATATTCATAGGATTTAATGGTTAGCGAACTCCCAAATCTCCGCTGCGGCCGGGGAAAACTTTACTACAGTGCCTGAAATACCCACCGGCAGCCCGATCACAGCTAACACTGATGGCCTAAACTACGCACGGGCCCGGTTACTCGCAGGCGGCACCGTCGTCTAGCACTGTCTGGGGGAAAACTCTACGAAAATGCCCGGTTACTCGCAGGCGGCATGATCGTAGCAATCATTCATGAAGAAAACTTTGCGAAAGTGCTCGGAATACTCCAGGCGGCACGATTGCAGCTAACTGCTAATGGAAAACTTTGCGAAAGTGCCCGGAATACTCCAGGCGGCACGATGCAGCTAGCACTGCTCAAGGAAAACTTTGCGAAAGTGCTCGGAATACTCCAGGCGGCACGATTGCAGCTAGCACTGCTCAAGGCAAAACTCTGCGAAAGTGCTCGGAATACTCCAGGCGGCACGATTGCAGCTAGCACTGCTCAAGGAAAACTTTGCGAAAGTGCCCGGAATACTCCCGGCGGCACGATCACAACTAGCACTGCTCAAGGAAAACTTTGCGAAAGTGCCCGGAATACTCCAGGCGGCACGATCGCAACTAGCACTGCTCAAGGAAAACTTTGCGAAAGTGCCCGGAATACTCCAGGCGGCACGATTGCAGCTAGACATTGCTCAAGGAAAACTCTGCGAAAGTGCTCGGAATACTCCAGGCGGCACGATCGCAGCTAACACTGCTCAAGGAAAACTCTGCGAAAGTGCTCGGAATACTCCAGGCGGCACGATTGCAGCTAGCACTGCTCAAGGAAAACTCTGCGAAAGTGCTCGGAATACTCCAGGCGGCACGATCGCAGCTAACACTGCTCAAGGAAAACTTTGCGAAAGTGCTCGGAATACTCCAGGCGGCACGATCGCAACTAGCACTGCTCAAGGAAAACTCTGCGAAAGTGCTCGGAATACTCCAGGCGGCACGATCGCAGCTAACGCTGCTCAAGGAAAACTTTGCGAAAGTGCTCGGAATACTCCAGGCGGCACGATCGCAACTAGCACAGGTGGCCTAGATAATGCGCACGATGAGATAAAGTCTTGCCATTTCATGTTCGGGTTTTAAGTTTTCTGTTTATTCACATTTCTCTTCTTTCCTAGCTGGCCCTATCTTTCCCTGTCGCACTCACTATGCTCACCCTGTTGTCCGTCGCCAGCGTTCTAATAATTCTTATTCGGTTCCGGATGGCGGCCTCGTGTTCCTGCGTCGTCGGTTTTGTTCTTATTTTTCTACTTCTCGATTTTTACTTCTTGCCCGCCGCGTGCTCGAAACTCGACTTCCTTCGCTAGTGTGCCCGTTTGTTCTTCTCTTAAAATCCCTTGTTATCGATGTCTAGTATTTTTGGGTCTTAGTATTTTCTAGCTTCGGCGGGAATCTAGCTATTCTCCTAGCTTATTCGATAGGTTTTGAGTTGCCACTTAGGCTAACTTAAATACTAATATGTTGGTAAACTAAAAATATATGTACATGTTCTTCGTGAACTTGGAAAATACCTTAAACCTAACTTAAAAGTTTATAAAATGGAAACTTCCCCCCCCCTTTTTTTTTAAAAAAAAGGGGAGGGTTTTTTTTTTTTAAATAAAAAATAAAAAAAAAATTAAAAAAAAAAAAATTTTAAAAAAAAATCCAATAAACCAAAACCAAACCCCCGCAAGGGGAAAAAGAAAAAAAAAAAAAAAAAAAAAAAAAAAATTTTAAAAAAGGGGGGAAGGGGGGGGTTTGGTTTTTGAGGGAGGAAAAAAAAAAAAAAAAAAAAAAACAACAAAAAAAAAACCCAAAAAAAAAAAAAAAAAAAAAAAAAAAGTTACGAAAGGGTCCCCAACGGGAGACCCAACTGGAGCCTGGCTGCAGCGATCGTAACTGAACAAAAGATTAGGTGGGCGTTGAGTACACTCAGCCCCTACAAGGCTCCGGGGGTGGATGGAATCATACCCATCCATCTTCAGAAGGGTGTCGAACAGCTTATGCTGTTCCTCATAAGTATTTTCCGGGGAGCCTAGCAATGGGTTACATTCCTAGGGCATGGAGAACGGCTAGGGTGATCTTTATCCCGAAGGTTGGGAAGAAAGACCCCTTTCATCCCAAATCCTTCAGGCCGATCAGCCTAACCTCCTTCCTGCTGAAAACCCTTGAGAAGATTGTGGACAACCACATTAGAAACTCGCACTTGGTGCGAAGGCCTCTGCATGCGAATTAGCATGCCTATAGAGAAGGTAAGTCTACTGAATCGGCTCTCTTGAGCCTGGTGGACAGTATGGTGGTGGACAAGTACTTTGTGCCTTTATGGACATAGAGGGTGCTTTTGATAACACAGCTCATGACGTTGTGGTAAGAGCACTCTGTAGAAGGGGAGTTGAAACGGGTCTCACGACCTGGCTGGGCAAACTCCTTGACAGCAGAATAGCAGATGTAAAGGAAATTTTGAGAGCACATTGTGCGACAGGATCAGACTGGGCCTAAGACTTAGCTTAGACTGGTGCAGAGACGTGGGGCTGAATATCAATCCAGCGAATCCACAATCCACAGTGGTCGCCTTCACCAATCGCTACAAGCTGAAATATATTCGGCCCATAGACATTGGGGGCGCAGAGATTCCGATCTCCACAGAAGTCAAATATCTGGGAGTCATCCTAGACAAGAGACTAATGTGGAGACAACATGTGGAACATGCCGTTCGCAAGGCCACTATGGCCTTAATGAGCTGTAGATCTCTTGCAGGGAAAAATTGGGGAGTGTCTCCAAAGATCCTACTGTGGATGCATGTTGCTATCGTGAGGCCCATAGTCAGCTACGGGGCTGCGGTTTGGGCGAATCGCGCTTTCCTTGATGTCACAAGAAGGCAACTGGGCAAACTCCAGAGACTTGCCTGCACGTGCATCTCGGGCGCTATGCGCACCTGCCCGTCCACCGCTCTGGATGTGCTGCTCGGGCTTTCACCACTGCACTTGCATATCAAGCACAGTGCGCGCAGATCTACCATGAGGATAACAATGGCAGGACCAGCTGACTCGGCCGCGACTGCAACTGACCTGTTACTGGAATATCAGCAGGATGTTCAATTAGCCAAGCTTAGCTCTGATAAGCTCTTTAAAACAGAGCTTAGCAACAAGTCGGAGTGGACCAGCATGTCCACCGCATATGATGTGAAACCACATGCTATTAGGTGGTACACTGACGGCTCACTAACAGAGGATGGTACGGGTGCGGGTGTCTGTGGACCCCGACTCAAATACCACGAACCTCTAGGGAAATTCGCCAGTATCTTTCAAGCGGAGGTACACGCGATTGAGAGATGTGCCTCGTTCAATATTGAGCGGGGCTACAATCGGAGAGACATAGCCATTTTCTCAGATAGTCAGGCAGCAATAGGAGCACTCAGTGCCCGTAAGATTGTTTCCAGACTAGTATGGCAATGTATAGAAACACTCCATGCGTTGGGTGTGAACAATAAAGTAACCTTATACTGGGTACCAGGGCATGCGGGGATCCCCGGCAATGAAGTGGCCGATATAATGGCTAGAAAGGGGGCGAGTACGCCCTTCTATGGTCCGGAGCCCTTCTGTGGACTAGGGCCAGGAGTCATTAGCCAGAGGAGTCGTGTGGATCTCATGACTGCCTGCGATGACTTCTGGCAGTCGTCGAAAGGGGCAAGGCAGAGCAAACGTCTGCTAGGTAGTTACAACAGTAAGAGGACCAAGGACTGTTTGGAGCTGAGCAAAGGATCTCTCCGAATAGTCACGGGTTTCCTGACTGGGCACTGCAGACTGCGCAAGCATCTGCACAATCTCAAATTAGGGGAGGACAGCCTTTGCAGACTTTGTCTGGAAGGAGAAGAGACTCCGGAGCACCTACTTGAGGAGTGCCCGGCTATCAGTCGGTTGAGGTTGGCCCACTTTGGGGGCCTTACACTCACCACAAAGGAAATGAGGGCTCTTCGACCAGGCGACATCATCGCATTCTTGCGATCGATTGAACTGTTCGAGGAGCTATAGCTCATACACTAGGACGAGGGCACAATAGACCCTAGTGGTCGCAGTGCACTAACCTCTAGCAAAATTATTATTATTATTAATATCTGATGCATTTCGTTTCTTCAAAATTCGTTTTGTTCGATTCACAATGTTTGTAAATGATTTGGATGATTGACGATGACGACGACGACGACGACGACGAGGACGAGGACGAGGACGTGCTTGTCTTTTACCAGTTGACTTCCTCCTCCCCCCTCGTCGTGAGGTTTTATTTGTTTTTTTCATACCTAATCCAAATTTAACTTTGGTTTTCATAGCATTAGTAACAAACCATGCAGCAGCACGTTCTTTAAAGTCACTATCTTTTGCTTTAACTCGTCCCCAGGCTTTGTTAGCTAATATTTTATCAGAATAATGTCGATTTTTCAAGTCCTTGAATTGTGCGTAAGCAATATCGTGCTCTCTGCACGCTGCATCCAATGGATTAACACCTTTATCTCCACGTTTCAAACGTTCAGCAAGTTTTGTGCCTGGTCCACAAAACTGATATCCAGGCAAATGAAGTTCAACGGGTAGTTTGTTAATTAAGGTGTTGATTAAACCGTTGCCAGATGTATAATGAGTTGATTTTAATTTTCTTTTATAATTTATACTCATTATTGTTTACAGATGTGAATGTGTAATCTGTTTCGTTTTCAAACACACACTAAATTAATCTTAATATAAACATAAATATTTATAGTTTTTTATCAGTAGTTGATAAAAAGCGATAACAAAAGCAACAGTCATGAGAATCATAGAACAACAAAAACAAATCAAAATACGAAACATGGATCACATTTGTGGTGAACAGGATAGGAATAAACAAATTGTGCATAGTCCATTACTACCCAATTCAATACGTGCAATAATTGTAGGACCATCTAATTGTGGAAAGACGAATGTTATGATAAGTTTAATCGAAAGCCCCAATGGATTAAAATTTCGAAATATTTATATCTATTCAAAATCATTGTATCAACCCAAGTATCAATATTTGACAAAGTTGATTAAACCTATTAAAGGAATACAATTGTTTACATTCTCAGATAAGGATCAAGTCATTAGTCCAGATAGAGCAAGACCACATTCAATAATGATATTTGATGATGTCATTTCTGAAAAACAATCAACAAGGGACTACTTCTGCATGGGGCGACATAAACATATATCTTCTTTTTATCTATGTCAAACATACACAAAAATAGGAAAGCATTTAATACGTGACAATGCCAATCTACTTATTATCTTTCGACAGGATCAGCTTAATCTTAAACACATTTATGTATGAGTTTTATGAGTTTTAAACAATTTCTAAAAATTTGTGAACAATGTTGGAAACAAAAATATGATTTTGTTGTTATTAGTAAAGATAATGATATTGACAGTGGGCGTTATCGACAAGGCTTTGATAGTTTTATACATTTATAAAAGAGGTATACATCAGCTATTTGAACAGCTTACAATCAGCTCTTGATCAGCCTATGATCAGCTGATGATCAGCCTCTTATGTATATAAATGAATAATATTATAATTAGCTTTGAGTTGTAAATAATATATTAAACGAACAACAACAACAAACACGGTATAATGATGAAATCAAAAGGAAGTTCAAATGTGTTGAATGATCTAATTCAAACCAGATCAATATTAAATCAAAAATTAAAGAGCATGAAATTGAATGAGATGGATAACATAAATATGATGGAAAGTACCTTTAAACCAATTACAAAACCGTTGAATTTGATTGCAGAAAATTTTATGAAAGGAAATGTATTTAAGAGGAAGAATTATGCTAATGACTTTTTACATCAAGAACAAAACAACAACAACAACAATTTCACCATCAAGAAAATCAACATCAACAAAAACCAATCAAAAAAATAAAATACCCTGCATCATCATCTAATCCAATAAGGATTATGCGAAGAAAAATTAGCATAAGCAAAAATGAAGATGATAATAATGATAAGGATAACAAGGATGGTGAGGATAAAAGTGGATATAAAACCTTAATGAAAAAAGTAAAAAACAAAAATAGAAAGAAATATAGCAAAAATTTAAAGAAATATATAACTCAAGATTATATGATTTCACAAGATCAGCACCCTGAAAAAGGATACAATAATGAATTTGATATTAACAATATGGAGAATACTCCCGACTTATCACTTAGCTCTGATGAGATCTTAAGTAGCTTTGATAGTTTTTTAGAGAATCAAAGAACAAAATATCCTGAATTATTAGAAAATCTAGATAAAAATAAAAACTATGAACCTATAAGCAATAATAATAGTAGCAATGTAGTCAATAGTGTCTATGATGATGATGATGATATGATCATTGATGACAATCAAAACAATTTAAAGCTTGTTACAAATCCCAAATGTAAAACTTATATAGAAAATTCACCTTCTTTATTGAGTCATTATAATAAATTGCAGATAATTGATAAGGATAAGGATTCTAAATATGAAAAATCAATGCTTGAAAAGAATCTTAAAATCAATAGACCTCGATATAATAGGTTTCAAAGAAAAAAAAACTACCAACTACAAATCACAAACGTAAAGCTTACATAGAAAATTCACCTTCATTATTAAACCATAATAAATTACGAAAAATTGATAAAGTTTCTAGACGTGATATATCAACACTCAAAAAAAGACTTAAAATCAATGGTCCAAAATTTAATAGATATTATAATATAAAAAAACCAACTATAAATTTCTCTGAACCTAGTTTTAAATTTGATAAGGAATTATTTAACAATAACACCACCACCACCACCACCATCGTTAAGAAACGAAAGAACAAATCGCAAGAAAATTCTTCAAGAAAAAAGATTAAATTAGATGAAACATATTTTAATGAAAGCAAAGAAAAGTCTAAAAAAAGAGCTTCATATAAATCAATGTTTTTGAACAACATTCAGGTTTTAAAACATGGTAAACAATTAGATATGTTGTATGGATTGAATATAAGAGAAAATGGTGATTGGTACTATGCAAATAGTAAATAGTAAGTAGTAAATAGTAAATAACATAATTATTATTGATAAAATAAAATGGAAATTAACACCAGGTCTATTTAAATTGCTTTTTCATAAGAGACTATTACATTATACAAAAAAAGATCTGTTAAATTATCGCACAATCTTATTACGAACTAACGCTCATAAACGAAAATATCTAGATGATTCACAAATTAAAGGAACAAAATCATATAAATATCAACACATTATAAAAAACTTATTCAAACCGAAATTAGCGTTTATTGAAGGAAGAGGTATATTTAACAACACCATCACCAAATCCTATTTAAAAAAGGAAAAAGAATATAAATACTGGAATGCTGTAAATGAGTTAATAGACAGATTACGTCTTCTAATACCATCTGAGAGTGCGGGAAATTCAAATCATAAAAACGAAATAGTGTCTATTATTGAAGAACTCAAAGAAGGAAACATAATACAATGAGTCAAATTAATAAATTTGGTGAAACACTTTCCCACTCAAATTCAACGAACGTTACAAGTTTGAAGAAATATATTTTTAAGCAACAACAAAAGATTGAAGTAGACATTTCAATCCTAAGAAGGGACATAAACATTATAAATAGTAAAATTGTTGAAATAAATGGAACGCTTAAAGCAGATGTTGATGGGGGTGTTAACTTTATAAAGTCAACGTTTGATGAATTCTCAAAAGATATTTACAATAAATATATATCATCACTACAAAATAATATTAAACATCTTGAAGATCTTATATTACAAGTAATTGCCTTATCCAAATTCGATGATGATGGTGTAAAGATAACCAAAATAAAATATCCGGTTATTAAATTTTAAAGCATAATTACAAAATGTGCGCAGATAAGTTGAATGATGATAAAAGACAAATAGTTGAAGAGTTGCATAAACAAGCACGAAAAAACTTTATTAGACGTCGTGTTATAATAAAAGGAATAGATATGGCAAGCTGATTTAGTTGAAATGATAACTTATGAATTGTGTAATGATGGATATCGTTATCTTTTAACTGTTATTGATCCATTCTCAAAACAAGCATGGGGTGTAGCTATTAAAAATAAAACGGGGACAGTGTTACAAAAGCATGCAAAGCATTTTCAACGAATCACAACGAACTCCGAAAAATCTGCAGACAGATAATGGCAAAGAATTCTATAACCGTTCATTTCAAAATCTAGTGAAATTAAATCATATTAATCATTATTCAACATATAGCATTGTAAAAGCAAGTATAGTTGAACGTTTTAACAGAACAATAAAACATATGATGTGGAAAGAGTTTAGCTATCAAGGTAGCTATAAATGGATACATATTTACAAGTCACTAAATGCGAAATATAATAATACATATCATGGAACTATAAAGTTGGCGCCAAACAATGTAATTTTAATAAATGAACAATTTCTCCTGGAAACTGCATATAACCATTTAAAAATTACACATAAACCTAAATTCCAAATTGATGATGATGTTCGTATAAGTAGATATAAGTATCTCTTTGAAAAAGGATATTCCCCTGGACAACAGAAATATTTAAAATCAAATCAATCCAAAATACCAATCCTATTACATATACATTAGTGGATTATCAAGGTCATCATATTAAAGGAGGATTTTATGAATATGAATTGATGAAAACTAAATTTCCTAATACATATCTAGTGGAAAAGATAATCAAACGTCAAAGAGGTAAAGCCTTTGTCAAATGGTTAGGATTTTCATCAGAGCATAATTCATGGATTAACTTATAAAACATATATTAAAGTGTTAAAGACTATACACACACTTCATTCGTTTCAAAGACGTTAAGATGTCAATAACATTAACACTAACTGGTGATACATCAATACTTGTTGCAAATTATTTTCCACCAATTGAGCTTGATCAAAACTATCAATGTGGATTAATAAGTTTGGACACATACAACTCAATTCCAAACGTTGATGACCTATTTCACATTGGTAAACATGTGATAACAGTCCCTGTTGGTTCATATGAAATCAATGATATTAGTGAACTGTTGATTGATGAATATAATAAATTAACAAAAAAAGAAAAAGAAGAGAGTAACAAAATAAATCAATTTAAGTTTTATCTCCACCCCAACTACAACACCCTACAATCGAAAATTTTTTCATCAAATGATAAAAATAAAAAAACAAACAATTGGTTCATTATTAGGCTTCACTTCAAAGAAATTATTAGCTAATATAAAACATACATCAGATAAGACAATTGATATTACAAAAATTAATAGCATATGTGTACAGTGTAATATAATAAATGGATCATATATAAATAATGAAACAGCACACACATTACATCAGTTTGCTCTTGTCGTTAGCCCTGGATATAAAATAACTGAGATACCGCAAAATGTTATATATCTTCCAGTGAATAAAAGACAAATACATTCATCAACATTAAAAATCGTTGATCAAAACGGTGATTTAATTAATTTTCGTGGTGAAAGAATTACAATAAGATTGCATTTAAAACCTATATATAATAATGATTATATATAACAACGATAATAAAAGAATGTTATCATTGAATCCATTATCACTCTCATTGACAACGTTGAAGAGAACAGACATAAGTGAACAATATCAAAAACAGAAGCGAAAACAAAACAAAAGAAAAAGCAAACTAACTAAGTGTAATAAACAATTTTTATTGAACTTGGGTTTTAAACTAAAAAAAAATCAATAAAAAACAAAAAATGTCACACATTATCAATGTATTAGAGAAACCTATCATTGATAATTCTATAATTAAAAAAGACTATCACAGTTATACATCTTACTTGAAATCATTTGATAATAATGATGAAATACGCATTACAATCCAAAACCAAGATTTGTATGTTCTACCAAGCGAAAGTTTTCTACACATACAAGGACACATAACAACTATTGATAATTTAGTTAGCAACAATGTGTCTTTATTAACTAATTGTATGGCATATTTATTTAATGAAATAAGATATGAATTGAATGGTATTGAAATTTATCGAACACGACATTTGGGGGTGACAACAGACCTTAAGAACTATTTATCTATCAATAATAATCAACAAATGATGTACCAGAATTCAGGATGGACAATGGATGATGATTTACAAATTGAAAAAGGAAACTTTAATTATTGTTCACCATTAAATATGTTACTTGGATTTTCTGAAGATTACAACAAAATCATACTAAACGGAAAAAATGAGCTTGTACTGTTAAGATCAAAGGATAATGATAGTGTTTTTAAAAGTACAGATGCTGTTACACCTATGTCAAAATTAAAATTTTTAATTTCTAGTATTGTTTGGAAAGTACCACATGTGCAATTGTCAGATGCCTACAAATTATACATGTTTAAATTGTTAAACAAACAGACACCATTATTGATGGCCTTCAGAAGTTGGGATATCTATTATAATCCAGTAGTTTTACAGAGTACTTCATTCATTTGGAATGTAAAATTAGCAGTTGAAACTAGGGTTGTTGATAATTGTTGATAATATATCAAAATATCAATATATCGATATTTTTTTCTGAAAATATATATATGATATATTTATATCGTGATATTTTTTTGCCCAAATATCGGTATTGCGATATTTTTTGATATTTTACTATTGGGCACTCTGATTTACAAAGTATTACCGCGTGCGTGCAAAAATGAACATGAACATTAAATCTAATTATACGGATATTTATTATCGCACCTTAAGAACAAGCATCATGATGTCTTCTCAAAATGTGCGCAAAAAAAGGTATGTACAAGTAATATAGATTCGGGTGTCCACTGGAGGTTCCCTCGCTGCAGTCTCCGATATTAAGCCGGTTGGCCAGTGATGCCCCTCGCACGGGGGACAAGGGTAGTAAGCTCAATTGAAGAGTTATGATGATTATGGTGGGAAGGTTACTATCTTCCTTGGAGCATCTGGCCTAGAGACTCAGAATGCTGTAATCAATATAAAAGATTAACGACCGGGGGTCGGAGTTGTTTGCTTAGGAGCGATGGCTCTTTATTGTCTCAATGTTCAAAACGAACTGACTTCAGGCTAACAAAATATGAACTCATAGCGGCCACTCCAATGGGTAGTGCTTGCCGGCTATGCACGGGCTTCCGGCCAGACGCTGTGTCAGCAGTTTTGGCCGGAGCGAGTCTTCGGACGATCGGTCGTAGCCGTCGCCCGGTTAGCTTTAGTTAACTACTCCCCCCTCGGAATTAAGGCCGTCCTCGGCCGTCTGTAGTTCAGCAATAATCTGCCTAACTTGGCCTGCGGATTTCCTTGCCTCAGTGAAACGCCTAAAAATGAGCCCGATGCAGATGAGTGCGCAGCATATTGCTCCTGCAATAGTTGCTACGAGACGTGTTCGATGGTTGTCAATCTCTTCTCTGAACTCCTTGATGAACTCCAAGTTTCGTTCACTCAGACGGTGAAGATACGGGAGGCTGAGGACATCTTGGGTGGCGGTGATGTTCAATAAGGGAAGACTTGCTGTCCCTGGAGCTCTCTTCTGGATGTTATTGTGGTTGATGAAGAGTGTGTCATTTACAGTGGCCTGTTTGTCAAAGGTTATGAGGTGTGTGCCATGAGTCCAGATTTCTGTGCCGTTGTCCACTCGCACTTCGGCAGACCTATCGTTGATGATAATGATTCCTTCATCTACGTAGGTTATCGGATGCAGGTCACTTTCTTGTACTCGGCAGTGTGCTACCCCACCGGCGTGCAGTTCTTTGGCACACGAACTCTCTGAAGCTAGGCGGCAGAATATGGCTCTCGGTGACTCGGAGCAGTTTTTGATGGTGTAAACTTCTCCGCTGCATTCGGCTATGACATTGTCTGTGATCTGCAACATCGTTCCACCATGGGCAACTGGGAAAATAGTGATCTTCTTGCAGGCTAGCTTGATCTTGGGGAATTTAATGATAAAGTGTAAAATGTTACGGGACTGTAAAATCTTTACAGACGAGACGGACAAAAGATCTCCTATAGGTGTGTCGGTGGGTTCCTCAAGCCAAACTGTTTTTAAGTCTTCGTGATCTAAAATGTTCGGACTAACAATGTTAATCCTGGCTAGGGTTATTGCAAGCATTAAATTTTGTAATTCCGCCATCAACATGCGGTTTCTAGCTAGCAGTGTTTCATATAGGTGTCCGGTGTCTATTTGGGAGGTTTTGGCTGATCTCAAAATTGAATTGACGGTAGAGGTGAGTTGATTAATTTGATCTTGGGTTTTGGTGTTAATTTGGATCTGTCTATTGCTAGACTCGGCTAATTTCATTTCGGAAAACCTGATCTTTTCTAAGTCGCTGGCATCTGGTGTCCCTGCTACAACCTTTAGCATAGATCCTAAGAAATCCAGGCTCCTAGCTACTCTGTGATGAACGCCCAACGACTCTAACAAGTCCTGGAGGTGGGCGGTATCCACGCTCAGAAGTTTCTTCATATGGGATAGCGGAAACATGTCTATCATGTTGGTTGTCTCCTCTATTACACGCCCATATTCTGAGAGGTTTGCTGTGTGCGTGACATAAGCAAACTCCTCCCAAACTAGGATTTCGCCATCTATAACAGGGATGTACCTGGCCTGTGAATAATCGGTAACGTGGGCCGACGCCAAGGACAGGAGTATGCAAAATGTTGGTCCGATCCTGTGAAATTAAACTTTAGCTATTTTTATGCTTATAGAGGTTTTTCCCACCACCGATAAAATGAACTTATAGTAAAAAACAAGGTGCGCCAAGCGGCTTGAAGGTGTAATAACTAATGAATATTGTTTGTAGGGGGGCGATCTAATCCTCCAAAATAAGCCGCGCTGATCGAGTGGTAGAATGGGGAAAATGTTTTTTCCCACGTCGCAGAGCAAAGGAAGCCAAGTCCCAAGGGAAACCGAAGCCACACCAGAAGAAGAAGACGAATAAGAAGCGGGGGCGTCGTGGGAATTCAACTTTAATCTTTGCATTCATACATGGAACTAAACACTAGCTTACAGAAAAAGAGCCGCTTAGGCGAGCACGGGAGAACGACGAAAACCGATCCCGAACTCCGGAGCGCGAGAGCGTAAGCTCACAAGAGGGCGAGAGCGAAAGCTCTGTCCGCAGAGGCGGCACAGTGGCCCCTCGCATAAACATTCCGCCCCCCCTTGCAAGCACCCGGGTTGCAACATAGGTCTTGTTACGCCTGGTGGCAGGCTCCGGACACGACCCATCCGAAAACCGTGCTCTGGGCCACTGGTAGTCCTTCCTGGATCTTCATGAAGCCAGATTGCATCACACGCGGATACATATCCGCGCCTAGGACCACGGAGATGGTCGCGGGTAGGTAAAACCGTTCATCAGCCAGGGTAACGTCCCGGAAGTGGGCCCGAACCGTCTCGCTCAGCTCCCGGACTGGAGTGCGAATGCGCACATGGGGTTCGACTTTGAATACGACCTCGAACCGGACACTCCTGTCTTGTCTGGAGCTCACGGTGGCCGCACACACCTGCTCATCCCCAACTCGAGTCGTTGGCAGTCGGAAAGCGGTCGTCAGCGACGCGTCGATGAAGCTCGTGGGTGTGCACGGGTCGATGAGTACCGCCGTATCGAAGACCTGCGTCCCGGTATGGATCCGTACCAGCGCAGTCGGTAGCAGGTTCACGCTGTGCCGCTGCAACAGCGACGACAGTGAAGGAGCGGTGGCCTCGCTCTGCGGGCTCTTCGGACGGGTGGCGGAAAACTGCCCATGCGCGACGGACGGCTGCTGATGAGCCCTCGAAGCACGCTGTGGTGTGATGGTCGAGGACCGAGGAGCGGCAGACGAATGCGGGCGAGCGGCTAACGAACGCCGCGGAGCGGCGGAGGAGGCCCGGAGGAGGAGGGATAGCTGGGGCACGCCGTGGAGCGGCGGATGAGGGCCGACGAATGGCTGGAGGACGCCGTGGAGTGGCGGATGAGGGGCCGACGCACGGCTGGGGAGCGCCGTGGAGTAACAGACGACCGGCGACGAGCAGCCGAAGAGTTCCGTGGGGAGTGATTCGGCGATCGGCGAGCCTCCTGACGCGGCTGGCGCGCAGTCACCGGTTGCTCGACAAGGTGCAGCAACGTGTGATGATCCTGGCCGCACGTTTTGCAGCAGTCCCCTCGCCGGCACGCTCCGTCGGAATGCTCGTGCGCCAAGCAATTGGGGCAGTATCGATTGGCGAGGACTGCCCGTAGCCGCTTCTCGGCACTCAAGCGAAGAAATCGGCGGCACTTCCGTAACGGATGGATCCCAGTGCAGACTCGGCATCGGTAGGAGTTAGTACCTCGAGTACATCCGCTCTCCAGTGCGATGGCGCTGCGTGGACGTGGAGACATCGTGCTTGATATGTCTAGCGGAATAGGATGAAAAACGTGGCAATCAGTACTGGTAAAAACTACGAAACTACAAAACAGCACGGTGACGTGGAACATTGGACTGGACGGACGACTGCTTATTGCGCGCAAGCCGGTGCTTCCATCGGAAGAAGCACGACCTTGGCGATGGGACGTGATGGGAGCCCTCGCGCAGTGCAGATATCGACCACCCGGACATGGCCATCGGATCCTGGAAACACTGCGTCCACTCGGCCTAATCGCCAGCTTTCAGATGTTGCCAGCGGTTTATAATGGTCGTGGTATCCCCCTTTATCTCAGGTTCCACTACTGCCAGGAGGGGGCCTCCCACCAGGAAGTGCCCAAGAGTAAGGGCTAACAAGTCAGCGGGGTCTTCGGACATTGGCGCGAGCGGACGCGAATTCCAGCACGCTTCGATCCTAGCCAGGATCGTAGACAGCTCTTCGAAAGTGTACTTCCGCGTGGCAGTAGACTTGTAGAACAAGGTCTTGAAGCTTTTGACGCCTGCCTCCCACAAGCCTCCCATGTGGGGGGCTCCCGGAGGGATGAAATCCCAAAGCAGCTGCTGGTGACTATAGGCACTCGTCACAGCCCCCTTGAGAGCCTGGAGGAAATCGCGGGAGAGTAGGCTAGCCGCATCCACGAAGGTCTTTCCATTGTCCGACTGAACTTGACGGGGGCATCCTCTTCGGGACACGAAACGGGCGAAAGCAGCGATAAATTTATCAGTCGTGAGGTCGGAGGTCGGCTCTAAATGGATGGCCTTGGTGGAGAAGCACACGAATACCAACACATACCCTTTCGTAATGAGGCAGGCTCGTCCCGTATAGTTCTTGATGTCAAAGGGTCCAGCATAGTCCATGCCGGTGTGAGTGAAGGGACGCGAGAAAGACGCCCGTTCCTTGGGTAGGTCTCCCATGAGTTGCGTTTGCAACTTAATTTTGTGGATGACGCATACCTTGCACGAATAGATCACGGACTTGACCAAATTCCTCACCTTCGGAATCCAAAATTTGGAACGGATTAGACGGATCATCAGACGGAATAATGGAAATCATTCGTCTTCCATTTCGATAACTCCAACACTATGAAACCCAAGTAAGTTGGTTTATTTCAAACGTTATGCAATCTATTCATTTGGATTGCATACATCTTTTCAGTAAACTTTGTTGCACTGTGAAAATTTGATCTGGCTATCAAGTCCCTTGCACATAATCTGGGGCGCCCACCTTTCGGACCCACAGGTGGGACCTCCCATTCCGTAACTAAACGAATGTCTGGGCCACCGGCAGTCCTTCCTGGATCCTCATGAAGCCGGATTGCATCACTCGCGGATACATATCCGCGCCTAGGACCACGGAGATGGTCGCGGGTAGGTAAAACCGCTCATCAGCCAGGGTAACGTCCCGGAAGTGGGCCCGCACCGTCTCGCTCAGCTCCCGGACTGGAGTGCGAATGCGCACACGGGGTTCGACTTTAAATACGACCTCGAACCGGACACTACGGTCTTGTCTGGAGCCCACGGTGGCTGCACACACCTGCTCATCCCCAACTCTAGTCGTTGGCAGTCGGAAAGCGGTTGTCAGCGACGCGTCGATGCAGCACTTCCGTAACGGATGGATCCCAGTGCAGACTCGGCATCGGTAGGAGTTAGTACCTCGAGTACATCTGCTCACCAGTGCGATGGCGCTGCGTGGACGTGGAGACATCGTGCTTGATATGTCTAGCGGAATAGGATGAAAAACGTGGCAATCAGTACTGGTAAAAACTACAAATTGGACAACTACAAAACAGCACGGTGACGTGGAACATTGGACTGGACGGACGACTGGTTATTGCGCGCAAGCCGGTGCTTCCATCGGAAGAAGCACGACCTTGGCGATGGGACGTTTGATGAGCCCTCGCGCAGTGCGGATATCGACCACCCGGACATGGCCATCGGATCCTGGAAACACTGCGTCCACTCGGCCTAATCGCCACTCATTGGACGGAAGGTTGTCCTCCTTGACAACCACCATATCTCCGACCTTGAGATCTCGTGTGGGGGCTCGCCACTTATTCCGCTTATGGAGTTACTTAAGGTACTCTTCCTTCCATCGCAGACGAAATTGCTAATGGAGAGCTTTCAGATGTTGCCAGCGGTTTATAATGGTCGTGGTATCCCCCTTCATCTCAGGTTCCACTACTGCCAGGAGGGGGCCTCCCACCAGGAAGTGCCCACAGGAGTAAGGGCTAACAAGTCAGTGGGGTCTTCGGACATTGGCGCGAGCGGACGCGAATTCAGGCACGCTTCGATCCTAGCCAGGAGCGTAGACAGCTATTCGAAAGTGTACTTCCGCGTGGCAGTAGACTTGTAGAACAAGGTCTTGAAGCTTTTGACGCCTGCCTCCCACAAGCCTCCCATGTGGGGGGCTCCCGGAGGGATGAAATCCCAAAGCAGCTGCTGGTGACTATAGGCACTCGTCACAGCCCCCTTGAGAGCCTGGAGGAAATCGCGGGAGAGTAGGCTAGCCGCATCCACGAAGGTCTTTCCATTGTCCGACTGAACTTGACGGGGGCATCCTCTTCGGGACACGAAACGGGCGAAAGCAGCGAGAAATGTTTCAGTCGTGAGGTCGGAGGTCGGCTCTAAATGGATGGCCTTGGTGGAGAAGCACACGAATACCAACACATACCCTTTCGTAATGAGGCAGGCTCGTCCCGTATAGTTCTTGATGTCAAAGGGTCCAGCATAGTCCATGCCGGTGTGAGTGAAGGGACGCGAGAAAGACGCCCGTTCCTTGGGTAGGTCTCCCATGAGTTGCGTTTGCAACTTAATTTTGTGGATGACGCATACCTTGCACGAATAGATCACGGACTTGACCAAATTCCTCACCTTCGGAATCCAAAATTTGGAACGGATTAGACGGATCATCAACTGATTACCGCCGTGCAGCGTTATGCGATGAGTGAAATGGACGAGGAGACGAGACAGATGGCAGTTCGTCATATTGGAGAAGTTCGGAGGCTGTAACCCGGCCGGAAGCTTTTATGAGCCCTTGAGAATCCAGAAACGGGTTCAAGTTTTGAATCGGACTGCCTGCTGGCATTGGACGCTATTGGCTTAAACAGCCAATCTCCTGGATGAAATGCTGGCGTTGCGTGACGGAAATTAGGAGACGTTCGGCCGACGCAACCCCAGAAGAAGTCAAGTTGTTTTCAAACGAAGTCTTGGCCTCTCGCGAGCGCTGGATGAAGCGCCGTACATAAGCGAGGACTCGCAACGCCTTGTCGAAAGTGGAAAAACGCTCAAGAATATCTTCCGGCGGGGCTTTCGCAACATGGACCTTAACCGCTCGTTTCTCGAGTTCAGTCTCGGGGGGGCCATTGTCTTGTCTGGGCCACTCAGAACGCGGCCCTTGCAGCCATGCAGGACCATGCCACCACAACTGACTGTCCGCGAGGTCCTGCAGCCCTACCCCCCGGCTAACGAGATCTGCCGGATTATGCTCGGACCGGACATGTGCCCATTTCTCCACTTCTGTGCACTGAGTGATCTTTGTCACCCTATTTGCCACGAATGTTGTCCAGTGGCATGCCGGCCTGTGCAACCAGGCGAGAACAATGGTCGAGTCCGTCCAACAATGGAGGGCGGACGCAGGCCCGGGCATCTTCGGAAGAATGGCGTTGGCCATCTCGGACAACAGGACGGCTTCACACAACTCCAGCCTCGGGAGTGAAACCGTCTTGACTGGGGCCATCCGCGTTTTTGCCGTTAGCAAGTTCACCGCTACCGTGGACCCCACCTCAACTCGAACGTAAATGGCGGCGCCATACGCCTTTTGCGAGGCGTCGCAGAAACCGTGAGGCTCCACCCTTAAGTGTGGTCGGAACGCGACCCAGCGGGGAATGCGGATCTGGTCGAGCGCTGAGTAATTTTTCAGGAAATCAACCCATCTTTCGCAGAAGTCTTGAGGGAGGACATCGTCCCAGCCCAGATCCTGGAGCCAAATGTCCGGCATAAACATTTTCGCCCGGACAGTGAAGGGGGCTAGCCAGCCGGCTGGATCGAACAACTTGGCAATTTGGGAAAGGACCTGACGCTTCGAGAACGATGATCCCAGGGTCAATTCTGGCGGAATGAAGAAGAACTCGTCAGACGTAGCCTTCCAACGCACGCCGAGAGTCTTGGCCGCGCTCTCTGCGTCGATTTCAAGGAAATCAGCCCGAAGGAGATGGTCAGGCTGGATATTTGCCAAAATCGCCTTGCTGTTGACTGTCCACTTCCTAAGTGGGAACCCTGGCGAACCCAGGGCCCCCTCGAGCTCTCGGATAGCTGCCTGCGCCTCAATCTTTGAGTCTGCACCAGCGAGAACGTCGTCGACGTACATGAACTGTCGGATAATCTGACTCGCCTGCGGATACCTCAACTCTTCGTCCTTGGCGAGCTGTTGCAGGACGCGTATTGCCAGGAATGGGGCACAATTAATCCCGAAGGTCACCGTCTTTAACTCGTAGTCGCGGATTTCCCCGTCGGGGTTGCGAAACAGTATGCGTTGGAGCGGAGTGTGCCGGGGGTCTTCCCAAATTTGCCGATACATCTTCTCGATGTCGGCGTTGAAAACGAACCTGAAGTATCGCCACTTCAGGATCTGAATAGTCAGGTCGGACTGTAAGACTGGGCCCGAGAATAGAATGTCATTAAGACTGGTCCCGTTTGCTGAAGGGCTAGAGGCATTAAAGACTACCCGCACTTTAGTAGTTGTGCTTTCGGGCTTGAGAACGGCGTGATGCGGAAGGTAATACGTGGCGGAACTGCACGTCGTAGGAACCTCGGTCATGTGTCCCAAGTCGAGGTACTCTTGGATCACAGCGTCATACCGGGCTTTGAGGAGAGGATCCCTTTTCAGGCGCTGCTCGTTGCGGAGGAACTGAGCTAGAGCGAAGGACCGTGACGCTGCTAGCTCGGACCCCTTGTGCTCGGGGTCGCGCAAGGGGAGCGTCACAACATATTTGCCGCAATGGTCCCTTTGGGTGGTTTTTACGAAATTTTGTTCGCAAAACGAATCACGAAAACGACATGTAACCCGCGTGGAGAAGGCAGACACACTGCGGGGCCCTGTCGAGTGGATTGGGCCTGTCAACACCCACCCGAAAATGGTTTCCTGGCCGAGAAGCGAACCGCAAATGTTAGTTTTGGAGTTGCCGAGGAGGATCGAAGGAAGAATATCTGCTCCTATTAAGACATCTATCTGGGAGCTCTCGAAGAACTTGGGGTCCGCAAGGGGGACGTCAGGGAGGTCCTTAAGAAGATCCCGTGGGATCGGATACTAGAACATAAGCTGTAGTGTCTACTTGGATCCCAGGTCTGGAAGGCGACTGAATGGAGAAATTACACAGTTTAGTCGACTGGGCGGCAACGGTCTGGTTCAGGCCGGACACTTGGGCCTGGATAGTTTTGAAAGGAAGTCTGACTAGGTTGAACAGCCGTTCCGTAATGAAGGTCGCTTCCGACCCAGAATCAATCAACGCTCGCGCTTGGAAGTTGCATCCCAGATGGCACACGTTAATAAGGGCAGTGACCAGTAGGACGGCTCTTGAACCGGTTGCGAAGCATACTTGCACATCTGCGGAATCGTCTGAGGCACCCGTTCCTCTTGGAGTAGGCGCGGGCCGAGGCCTGGCTGTCGTCGACGGACTTGGAGCGGTTGCGAAAGGATTACCGCGGTGCAGGAGGGTGTGATGCCGGCTGTGGCATGTGAAACAGCTGTGGGCACTGGTGCAGTCCCGTTGCTGGTGCCCCCGGGCAAAACAGTTAAGGCAAAGTTGCCTTCTCTTGATGTAGTCGGAGCGACCATCCACGTCCATTTCGAGGAACCGTGGACATATGCGAATAGGATGGTTCTCCCTGGAACAGAGATAACATCCCCTGGGCGCTGGAGCAACCCTGGCCTCATACGAGTTGAGCCTGCGCGGTGGAGCGCTCGCAGTTGACGGTCTTGGCGGAATTTGCCCCGAAACGCTAGGTCTGATGTCGTCGATTGCCTCCAGAGTCCGATAGCGCTCTGTCAGGAATGCGTCCATCTCACCCCAGGTTGGAATTTCGGCCTTGTTGTGGACTGATTGCTCCCACATGGAAAGCGTGATCTTGGGAAGCTTCAACGAAACCATATAGACCAGGAGACAATCCCAAGCCTCGACATTAATGGAGGACATGCGTAAGGCAGTGAGGCAACTCTGAATAGTGCCTTGTAGCTCTTTTAGAGCGGCTCCGGACTCTTGGGGAACAGTCTGGATATTGAAGAGGATCTTCAACTGACTGTTGACCAAAGACCGCCGATTTTCGAAACGATCGGTCAGGCCTTGCCACGCTGAGACGAAACCTTCATTGGTTAGCGGGGCCTTACAGACAATGGCGTGCGCGTCGCCACTTGTCTTCGACAACAGGTGGAACAGCTTTTCCACCGGTGTGAGCCCCGAGTTGCGGATATAAATGGCGGTAAACAAATCTCTGAATGTGGGCCACCGAAGGTAATCACCAGCGAAAACTTCGGTGTCCACTGGCAGTACCCGGCACCGCGTAGAAGCGGACAGTTGGCTGGGTGCGGAAGCCTGAGCGGACTGGACGGCGGCCTTTTTTACGACTTCCTGAAGATGGGCAACACACCTCGAAAAAACGGTGTAACAGTAGCTGTATTTGGATCTCAGCACTGTTGAAGTGGCAGGGTCTTCAGCGGACACGGCTAGAAGGTCCAAGCAGCTCCTGTAGTCCTTTTTTACATCTTCCCATAAGCCCCGGACTTCGTCCAGATGGACTCGGCACATGTAGGGGGAGAAACTGTCAGTGCCAGGGGCGCCCGGAGTATGGATGTCAGCTTCGAACTGGCTAACTCCGTCCGTCGTGGCCGTGAACTTCTTCAGGGCGACTTCTAACGCACTCTGTGTCATCTTTGCGACTGACCGAGTAAACTTTGGCGCGGGATCGTGGACAGTGTCGACTGACTCGTCGCTTTTTGCCTTTGGAATGGCACTGGCAGCCTTTGGCTTTAATTGGGACGACCGCGGGGATGCGGATTGCGACCTGTCTAAGCGGATGGATGGGATCAGACGGGGCTTTTTGTCGCCTCCCGTGGGCATTCTTAGAATCCTCAGCTGATCAGCGGGCGTCGCCGAAGAATAGACAATCTACGATAAGAATCAAGGTTGCATACGGCCGCTTACGCTGGTTGAAATATTGCAGTATTTTTAGTACAGCGGACAAAAAAAACCCCAAAACAATCCAGAAATCCCTTGCCAGGGAATAATTTGAATCCCAAAAACATCAACGGAGTAACAGGCAAAAGTGGAGCGGGGCTCGAGGAGGCACAGACGAAAATTCGGTCAGAAAATACTCTTGACGGCCGACTGCTGCTGCGGGCGGATATTGCACTATGCGGATTAGCAGAAAAAAAAATAGCCAAAATTGGCAGGAAAATTGCGGTCGGGAACGAAAAAAATGGTAAATATAAATATTTCGGTAGAAATATATGTACTGCGTGGCTCAGACGTGGATCTAAAATATTTTTGCCGTTGACACAGGAGAAAAATTTTGCCGTAATCCCAAAATCAATTAATTAATAATTTCCTTAATAATTAGTAACCGGAAAAAATATTTACTCTTCTTTATATACTGCGACGCCGGAAAGGTGGACTTAAAAAACCTTGGCTTGGTTTGACAAAGCCTCACTGCTTGCCGTCGGCAACGCAGTGCGTGTGCAAAAGAAGGAACACCAAAAAACCCAGCAACAGCAATAACTCGGCTGCGGCGGAAAACAAAACCAAAGACTTGGAAAAAAGCAATCGCGGTCCCGCCCGTGTGGATTTGCAATAATTGTTTTTTAATAATTAATTATTCTTAATCGTAATAATAATCGAGAAGCCGGAAAGGTGGACTTAACAAACCCTTGGCTTGGTTCGGCAACGGCCTCCCTGCTTGCCGTCGGCAAGGCAGTGCGTGTGCAAAAGACGGAACAACAACGGAAAAAACCAGCAACAGCAATAACACGGCTGCTGCGGAATATCCAAGAAAATTGAAAAAAGGAAATCGCGGTCCCGCCCGTGTGAATTTGCAGTAATAATTATTTTTAATAATTGTTGGATGTTGTTCAGACGAACATGAATATATAAGAATTTAAAAACTTTTTTAAAACTATTAAAACCCCGCAAAAAAATAATTTTTTTTGCCTTTATAAAAAACACCTTGAGGGTGAGAAAAAAAAATTTGGGGGGACACAAAAAAACCCCCGGGGGTGTTTCCTTTTTTAAAAAAAACGGCGGGGGATTTTTTTTAAAAAAAAAAAAAAAAAAAAACCCCCCCCCCCCCCCGGGAAAAAAGAACACCCCGGGGTTGTTTTAGATAAAAAAAAAAAAAAAAAAAAAAAAATTAAATATAAAAAACAAAAAAAAAAAAAAAAAAAAAAAAAAAAAAAAAAAAAAAAAAAAAAAAAAAAAAAATTTTTTTTTTTTTTTTGATGTCTCTTTTTTAATTTGTATTTTAACTTTGTATTTGATTTAATTTAATTAATTTTCCTGGAATCGGGTGCAGAAAATATTCATGAACATATTCAAGGGCATGCATGCATATGTATGTAAGGGCACAGTAGAGCATCGATGAAGTGGACTGTATTAATTGACTGTCTTGAAAAGGACAGTAAAATTATGTGGCGAAAAAAGACACGCACCGGAATGAACACAGAAAGAATATCGAAACAACGGCAGACTGTTCGGCGAACAGGGAAAACTACCGCACAGTGCACACTCGTTGGCCGATATTGTTTGTCTGTATTTTTTCACCACACAATTTCACTTTTCACTTGCCGATTTGGAATTGCGCCGACATATACTAATAAATGTACATATATATCTACCAGCATGTATGGGATGAATGCACATACATATATATGTACATATGCCGCGACCGTTTGCACTTTGATGTACGGACCGAAAACGGCGCGGAATATGGCGGCGCGAAAAAGAAGCGAAGCGGAGACAAATGGAACGAATATTGACGAGGAGGAATGAAATTCTCAACTGCCGTTGTGTCAGGAAAATTCGCAGAGGTGGAATTGACACGGAAAATAGAGTCTTACAGCAGTGCGACCCAAATGGAATGTTCGGAGCTCTGCTGAAGACCGGCAGTGAGAAAAAAGACGAAAATTCGTACTTATCTTGGGGAACCAAAGGCCGGGAACTGCTGGCAGAAGAAACGGAATCCTTACCCGGCTCGAAGGACCAATGTTTGTAGGGGGGCGATCTAGTCCTCCAAAATAAGCCGCGCTGATCGAGTGGTAGAAAGTGGAAATGTTTTTCCCACGTCGCAGAGCAAAAGAAGTCCAAAGGGAAACCAAAGCCACACCAGAAAAAGAAGACGGACAAAAAGCGGGGGCGTCGTGTGAATTCAACTTTATTCTTCGCTTCATACATGAAACTAAACCTAGCTTACAGAAAAAGAGCCGCTTAGGCGAGCACGGGAGAACGACGCGGAACTCCGGGGCGCGAGAACGTAAGCTCCCAAGAGGGCGAGAGCGGGCGAGAGCGAAGCTCTGCCGCCAGAGGCGGCACAGTGGCCCCTCTCAACAACCAGCATCCCAATGCTACAACCATAACTTCGCTAAACATTCCCGAAATTGCACTTCGTGTACCGACAGCGACTAGCACAGAGACTACAATAACTACCGCAACGGCAATTACAACAACAACGGGAACGGTAGCGACAGCTCACCTAATCTCGGCAACAACAGCAGCAGCATTCACTGGGACAGCGACTGCAACCTATGTAAACAAACAAAACGAAACTGCAGCGCAACAACCGCAGATACAAGCAAACAAAACCGTAGGGTCGACCTTGCAGACGGGTATGGACCGCTACATTACAATCAAAAGGAAGCTAAGCCCCCAAAAGGCTAATTCGGGGAATAAAACAAAAATCTCGCGAGACAATAGTAGCCCAACACCTAGCGAAGCGTTATCATATACCAATAGGTACGAGATTCTGGCAGAGATCACGGACGACCTGTCATCAGAGCCATCAGAAAATGCAAAGAAGAAGCTAAAGCCAGCACCAATTTTCATCCGTGAGAAGAGCTCAAGCGCTCTAGTAAACCAGCTGGTTGACCTCATTGGAAAGAACAATTTTCACATAACTCCACTAGTAAAGGGCACAATCCACGAAATTAAAGTCCAAACAAATACGGAAGACAACTTCAGAGAACTCACGAAGTATCTAAGCGACAAAAATAAAAATTTTTACACCTATCAGCTTAAAAGCAGCAAGGGTCTACAAGTGGTTTTAAAGGGTATTGAGCCCGAGGTGACGCCCGAAGAAATTACGGAGGGGCTGCAGGAAAAGGGATTTTCGGTTAAATCAGTTTTTAATATTCTGAACAAAGACAAGAAGCCGCAACCACTATTTAAGGTTGAGCTCGAACCTGAAACCAAGCACCTAAAAAGATACGAGATTCATCCAATCTACAAGCTACAGTTTCTCCTGCATCGTAGAATCACAGTAGACGAGCCGTATAAGCGCAAGACTCCAGTTCAATGTACAAACTGTCAAGAATTTGGCCACACCCGATCTTACTGTACACTGCGCACAGTATGCGTAATTTGTGGAGATCTCCACGCCTCTGCACACTGTCCAGCAAACAAGAATCTACCCAGCGTGAAAAGGTGCGGAAACTGTGGTGGCAATCACACAGCAAACTACAGAGGCTGCCCAATTTACAAGGAGCTGAAGAGTCGTCTCCAGCTGCGAACCATTACATTAAGGACCCAGCAAGGTATGCCCACATTCGCCCATCCAAACAGGAACCCAGAAACATCCTTACCCAGAGGTACAGGAACTGCCACCGGGTCCGTCCCCTTTAACGCTAAATTAACGTTTGCAGAAGCTTTAAAAACTGGACAGCTGCCCACAGCCCAACCAACAAAACCAAGCAACCGAACGCCTCCAACAACGAACTCCGAGCCTGGCAAGGAACAAAATCATCAGCCCTCAGAACAAAACGAAACAAAAATAGAAGCTACGATCCACACCCTGCAAAAAAGCATAATGGAGTTTATGTCGTTCATGAGAACTACCATGCAAGATATGATGCGAAACCAAAACCTCCTGATACAAATGCTAGTTTCTCAACAGACTAAATAAAAAAATGGCTTCCCTACGCATAGCTATGTGGAACGCTAATGGTGTTTCCCAACGCAAACTTGAGGTAACTCAATTCCTATACGAAAAAAATATCGACGTAATGCTTATCTCGGAAACTCACCTAACAAACAAATACAACTTCCAAATAAATGGCGACCTTTTTTACGGTACCAATCATCCTGATGGTAAAGCCCATGGAGGGACAGGGACCCTTGTAAGGAGTAGCACGAGGCATCACTATCACAATGGATTTTCTGAAATCCATCTACAGGCCACATCCATAAACATACAGACGGATAACAACAACCACCTTACCCTAGCCGCCGTATATTGCCCCCCCCCCGCTTTAAAATAAGTGAAGACCAATTCCTTACTTTTTTCAAAATACTTGGAGACCACTTCCTTGCCGCAGGAGACTATAACGCTAAGCACACACACTGGGGATCGCGCCTCGTGAGCCCAAAAGGAAAGCAGCTATATAACACTATAATAAAAGCCGCCAATAAGCTTGACCATGTTTCTCCTGGAAGTCCAACATACTGGCCAACAGACCTCAACAAGCTGCCTGACCTGATCGATTTTGCAATCACCAAAAACATTCCTCGTAGCCTGTTGAGAGCCGAATGCCTACCGGAGCTATCCTCTGATCACTCCCCAGTTCTCATCCATGTATCGCGACTCGCCAAAACGGTCGAAAAAACTGTTAGACTGACGTCACACAAAACAAACTGGCTCAAGTATAGAAAATATATCAGTTCACACATTGATCTAAGCCCACAACTCAATAGCGAATCCGACATTGACAAATCAACCACAACTCTGGAGTCCATTCTTGTGGCAGCAGCACAATCTTCTACCCCTCAAACTTACACAACAGATCCCTACCCAAAAAAGACAAATAAACAAATCGAGCAACTGGTCCATGTAAAGCGACGGTTAGTCCGCGAATGGCAAACTTACAGATCCCCATCAGCTAAACAGAGACTGAAAGATGCCACTAACAATCTAACCAAAGCCCTGAAACAAGAAGAGGAGCAATCCAAACGTCGATACATAGAGAAACTATCCACAACAAGCACAAAGCATTCACTGTGGAGAGCTCACCCAACTCTTTGTCCACCGACCGTCACTGTGTCGCCAATAAGAAATTCCAGGGGCGGCTGGGCTCGCAGCGATGCAGACAGGGCCAGTACATTTGCCGCTCACCTACAAAAAGTCTTCCAACCAAACCAGGCTACTAACGCATTTACACTAACATCACCAACAAATGACACCAATCCCCATCATGAGCCAAATGTGTTTCACCCAAGAGAAATTTTCAAACTCATAAAGGAGGACATTAACCCAAAGAAATCCCCCGGCTGCGACCTTATAACCCCAAAAATGATCATTGAACTGCCTTACTGCGCCATTTGCTTCATAACCCATCTATTCAACGCCATAACTAGAGTTGGTCACTTCCCAGACAGATGGAAAAAATTGATCATCAAAATGATTCCTAAACCCGGTAAGGATCCCACATCTGCTTCGTCGTACAGACCTATAAGCTTACTTTCATGCCTCTCGAAGCTCTTCGAAAAATGCCTGCTGATCCGACTAAACCCGTACCTTAGAGCTCACAACATAATACCAGCACACCAATTTGGTTTTCGCGAAAGCCATGGAACCATAGAACAGGTTAACCGAATACCTACAGAAATAAGAACCGCATTCGAAAACCGACAATACTGCACAGCGGTCTTTGTGGATGCATCCCAAGCATTCGACAGCGTTTGGCTAGACGGTCTTATGCACAAGATCAAGCTAAAACTACACAAATATACGCACAAACTACTTAAATCATACCTCTACGAAAGGAAGTTTGCTGTGAGAAGCAATACTACAACTTCCATTGACCATCAAATTGGAGCAGGGGTCCCCCAAGGCAGCGTTCTTGGGCCAACCCTGTACCTATTATACACACCCGATCTACCAACAAGCAGAAGTCTGACAACATCCACCTTTGCCGACGACACCGCCATCCTTAGCCGTTCCAGATGCCCGATACAAGCATCAGCTCAACTAGCTCGTCACCTGGTGGACGTCGAGAAGTGGCTCTCAAACTGGAGAATAAAAGTAAATGAGCAAAAAAGCAAGCACGTCACCTTTACCTTAAGCAAGCAGGATTGCCCATCTCTCTCGCTAAACAACACCGTGATACCTAAAGCACAAGAGGTAACATACCTGGGAGTACATCTCGACAGACGTCTCACTTGGCGCAAGCACATTGAAACCAAAAAAACCCACTTAAAACTCAAAGCCAACACCCTGCACTGGCTGATCAACGCACACTCTCCGCTATGCTGGACTACAAGGTACTACTGTACAACTCTGTTCTGAAACCAATCTGGACTTATGGCTCTCAGCTGTGGGGAAATACCTGCAATAGCAATATGAACATCGTCCAACGAGCACAATCAAAGATCCTCAGAACTATCACCGGGGCACCGTGGTATGTTCGGAACGAAAACATTCAGCGAGACCTGAACATCCCTCCAGTCAAGAATGCAATAGCCGAAATCAAGAGGAAATACCACGCCAAGCTCACATCGCACCCCAATCACCTAGCAAGAAGTCTGACGCATTTTAGCAGTCAATTCCGTCTCCTCCGCAATGACCTACCTGCCCAGCAAACTAACTTTTAGGGACGTATCATCAAAGGATAGTTTTAAATAAACTGTCAACAAAATAAAATAGTATTAAGATTTTAAAACTTATAAATAGTTCTCGAATTATGAGAGAATATAAAATAAATAACCGCACAGTATAAAAAAAAAAAAAAAAAAAAAAAACGGAACTGGATGCCGTTGAAGTTGACGGCTGCGGTCCAGCCCTTCCTCATCTCCTCGACGAGGGCCTGCTCCACCGCTGACAACTCCTCCTTAGTCATCAGCCTCTTCGGGTAGTCCCGCGCCAGTATGGCCAAGTTCGTGCCCTTGGCGACACTGGCATACGAGGCTGCCCTCGGACGCTTCGCGCTTTGGTTCTCGAGCCCTCCAGCGCTGCGGTGTTCTTTGTCTTCTTGGACATGTTCTTGGGGAGTTCGGGCGGCGACGTATGGTGAAGCTGCCTCTTCCTCCCCGCAACGGCCTGGCCGCCAGCTCTCTCTATCGGGGACACGCTCGTCCCCGCAGCTCTCTTCGCTGGAGCCACGTTCGGCGCACGGTGCTCCAGCGCTCTTTTATGGGCCTCCTCCGGCTTGAAGCCCCGCTAGAGGCACCAGAGGTACCACTTGTGGCCGGCTCCGCTGAGGCCTTGCCTCAGAGGATCTCCGGCTCCCCCAGGCTAACCTGCCGGTGGGACTGGCTGCTTCCTGGGTTGCTGCCTCGACCTTTCGGAAGAGGGTGTTGCGGCGTCCCTCCTGCTGGCGTCGCCCGCCTGCAGGACAGCCGCCGGGGCAGTGCCGTTTGGTGGCCTCGCTGCCGGCCACTTGAGACTTGAAAGTCTCTACAACCTTCGCGGCGCTCTGCATCGGGGTCGAGCCCTTCGGCTTTGCATCACTCTTCGAGGCGCTCTGCGTCGGGGTCAGGCCCTTCGGCTTTGCAGCACTCTTCGGGTGAGGGGCCAAGCCCCTGCGCGGCGACAGCTTACCACCGTCATCCAGAGCCGCCTCCTCTATCCGCTCTGCTAGCTGAGTTGCGGTTAGTTTAGTTTAGTTTTAGTTTTTTTAAAATGTTGTTGTCCATAGATTGGTCCCACGAGTATAGGGGAAGGTAGTACCAGCGTATCATAGCCCCCATTAACACGCTGGGGCCAGATGTACTCACCGAGGCGGCCAGGTATCGGTGAGGCTCCGTCCGAATACAGTCGGGTACCCCTGACTGCAAACCAGCCAATGGGCACGGACCGCATGACACCCTGGCTTAGGGGGGTGAAGTGGCACCCTTGCCTCAGGACGTCACCACTGCCCTTGTGAGATGTTGGGGATAGGATGTGGGTAGGAACACTCGTAGGATGTATGGAGTATGTAAGACTATGTGTTAAAGACGGTCAGACAAGCGCCTTGTCGGTACTACAACGGTGTGGTAACCGCTGTTGTCCGGGACTGCTTATTCACGACAAGTCGCTATTCGCAGCTAACCTCCACAGGAGGCCTTGCGCTCTTCGCAACCTGCGACCCGTCCGGTGGCTTCAGCTAGCCCACCTCAGAACCATCTCACTAGTTCTTCAGTACCAGAGAGTGAGTTATTACAAACCATAAAATGTGCATGAGTCGATCAGAGCGAGTGCTCGTCGAAATTATTTAAATAAATGATCATGGCCATTTAGAAACTAAAAGCTTAACGAAATGGAAGCTCTTTAACGCAGGCAAAGCTACCTTTGTTTACGTTTTGAATATAATGCAGTATTTACATTCTTTTTATTTTCCATACAAGTCTCTGCATCCTCTAATATTTTTAACTCTACTCTCTTCGCTCGAAATAATATTTCAAATATTATTGTAAATTATCAAACTTTTAATTAAACTAAATTTTCGAAATTACAACTGGGTATATTTTGATGATCAAATTAGATTGCTTAAATTACAAGGAGATATAACCTTTTATAATTTTTATAAGATCGCAATGAAGCTGAAATATGATTATTTGTAGAATAAATTAAGGAATTGAAAAAAGGAATAATCCGTTAAAATTGTTTGAATCCTGAAGTATCAGAATGCCGTGGCCCAATTAAGGGTAACCTTTTGAGGGATTTCTGTTTATTTTCGGTAGAAGCAGAGATCTAGGAAGGGTGGGCGTTTTCCGCAGTTATGCGAGAACAGTAGGAAGGTTCCTGTTTTTAAGATTTTTTGCGTTTCTGCACTCACTACATTCATATACTGAACTTATTCTGAATGAGAACACTAAAAATGTTATTCTATCGTTTTCTGACATATGAGCATACTGTACAGTATTGAATGGATTCAGTACCTATTTTTTGGAATACTAGACTACTGTAGACATCTGTCAAGCTCGAAATGAATACATTCATGCAAGTTATCCAACCCGTAAACACAGCACTCCACCCCAATTTATAAACAAATCTCACATTCCAATCTCGGCGACAATTCCTTTGTCTTTGTTTTTATCATTGCCTTTGCCAACGCCTAGCTACCCGCTAAAGTAAATAACCCAAACTTAAAGTTAACACAGCTTCCGCTTAGAGACCAAACCATGGTCAACGTATTGCGCTTCATTTAAACTGCATCGGTTAGCATAACTGAATTTCACATTGCAGTGGAATAATTTCAGCATAAAGCTTTTATTCTAAACATAATTGAAAAATCAAGAAGTTTCCTAAGAAAGCTTCTGGCCGAGGTTGATTGGATTAGGATTAATTTTTCGAAGATCAGTCTGATTCGGGACGAGATCGATAAAGGTTTAACAAACCAGAAGATAGTGTCTTGTAATTAAGTATTAAGTGAAAAGTTTTACATCAATAAAGGAATATTAAAAAATTAAAAATTAAAAAAATTATTTTTTTAAGGGGTTACACCACTGTAAACACACAAAAAAAAAGGAATATTTTCGAAATTTCTGTAGGTTAACACAATGGAGTTATTGAAATTCTGTAAAAAGTATTTTATAATATCAATATTAAACTAAAAAAAAAAAAATACACTTCAAGTAATTAAAAAAAAGGTGACTCCGCAGCAGTTCTGCGGTGGCATGTTTTTTCTCAGATGGGTCCACGGCCGGAAACGTATCTTCTACAATTCTACAATGGTCTTGAACAAAAAACCAAACATTTTCTGAATCCATATTGATGTCCCCAGGGACCTACGTAGGGGTTTTTTTTTAAATTAATTTTTCGTAAAATGGCGGCAGTTTAAAAAAAAAAATCACAATTTGACCATGAAATTCATCACATTTGTATTAAAAAAAAAAAAAAAAAACTATTCACCCCTACGTAGTTCCCTGCGGACAACAATTTCAAATGTACTGTAAAAATTTGGAATCGATCGGTAAAGATTTGTTCGAGTTATGTTTCTGGCCAGCTCAAAAAAAGTGGTTTTGAGATAGACGCGTTTTAAATTTTCAGTGGCTGTAAAATCGGGTGTAAAATCGTGAGAGGTCCTGCGGCAGAACTCGAAATTCACGCATGTTAAAATTTTTCCCGGACTTCATCCTTTAGTTTAAGACCATAAATGACCTTTAGCAATAAAAAAAAATTTTCGATTTTTTAAAAATTCTACAGTGGTGTAACCCCTTAAAAATAATTAACAACAACAATTTTAATTGGCGCCCAACTTCGGGCCGTGTACTTAAAAGTTCTAAATAAAATATTAACGATAATAAGTTGAATAAAAAACGGAACTCGCGCCGCCAACAACTCAAATTTTAGTGGGAAAATTAAAACACCCACACTAAACCAACGACACCTAACTATTGTGACAGTGATCGTGGAAAAACTTAATTGGAAATTAATTAATGCAATAATCAGATTAAGCATTTAACATTTAAAAAGGTGGACTGAATACTAAATACAAATTACAAGAACACAATAAAAATTCGAATCCGAACTCAACTCCAAACCCAATATACAACCAAATTATTCAAACAAATTAAACAAATCAACACCAAGAAGGAAGGAAGACTCCCGCCACAGCTAAATACAAAAATTAATGGAAGACCCCAACATAAAATAAACAGAAGAACTAAACTGAAGGAAGACCCCAAATCAGGACAACTAAACTGAAGGAAGACCCAAAATCAGGACAACTACACTGAAGGAGGACGCCAACAGAAGTATCGTGAGCAGAAAAAAGAAATAATATTAAGATATTATTTAAAGTAAGTCAATAAAATAAGATCAAGATACAAGGAATACTTTAAAGTTTTAAAATCAAATATTACAAAATCAATTTTAGGACATAATTAAAAATAACAATCTGGGAAATTTAATAAATAGTTTTTAAGATTTGAATTTAACAATGGCAACCGGAGGTTCAGCTTCAACCTTTTCTGCGGGCGGGATATCCAGCGCCAGCAATCTGACAATGGAATTAATTAACCGATTAATTTATGTACAATTGGGTGAAGTGACCAGAAAAATTGAAGGGATAAAAGGGCAATTAACTGCTAACAAAAACGAAGTGGAAGATTATAAAATCCAAACAATTGACCCAACTTTAGAATGCGAAACTAGAGGTAGTTAAATCTTTACCAAAGTTCACAGGTGAAATAACCCAATATGTAGGCTGGAGAGAAGCGGCAGAAACTGCCATGAGTTTATATAAAATTCGAAGCGAACAGTATTTTATCGCTTTAACAATACTACGTAATAACTCTAACCAACCATGGTACCGTTATAAATTTTCAAGCAATACTTTCTAGATTGGATTTTATTTATAACGATAAAAGACCAATCCATATTCTTGAATCAGAATTGAGCATCTTAAGACAGGGTCGAATGACCATTACAGAATTCTATAATGAAGTAAACAAGAAAATGACATTACTCATAAATAAAACTATAATGACTTATGGAAAAGACAGCGAAATAACCAAAGAAACTAATAAAACAATTCAGAGCAACGCTCTTAAAATTGTTATTTCTGGATTGAACGGATCAATCTCAGAAACTCTCTTTTCTCTTAACCCACCAGACCTGCCAAATGCTTTGCCAAAGTGTCAGGAATTAGAGTCAAACAATTTTCGAGCCCAGTTTGCAAATAGGTATTACGGATTTAGGAATGAAAACAAAAATCAGGGAAACAACCTTAGATTTAATCTGGTAAATTCTAAACAGAATAATAATACCTCAAATAATTGGAATAAAAATCAAAATAATAATCAGAATAATAATTGGCCGCAAAATGGTAACTTTGGACAAAATAATAATTGGAATCCAAATAACAATTCTAAATTCTAATTCATAAAGTTCCAAAATGGTCCGAATAATAATTACCACCGTCCGAATAATAATTATAACAGGGGCTATAATAATAACAGACAGAATTATAATAATATTTCGCAAAGAAATAATTATAATCAAAACCAAGAACAAAACACTGAACCACAAGTCCCATTAAAAAGGAAGCTACTGGAACAGTAAGTCAACCAGCCCAGAAAGGTATGAGAATTAATAACATTGATGAGGATCATTTTTTAGAGCAGAGCCCTACAGGGGAATGCCTCATATAACAAGAACAGACAGACATACAAAAAAACAATTTAAAATATTAATTGACAAAGGAGCCACATCTTGCTATATCAAAAACGGAATTTATGAAAATAAAAAAGAATTACCAATTTACAAGAGAGTATCTACAGTCCATGGATACTCTATTATAAAATATTACCACATATTAACAATATTTGAAACAAAACATCTATTTTGCGAAATAGAAGGTTTAGAATCTGACTTATTAATTGGGTACAATCTATTAAGGAAAATTGGAGCCAAAATAGATGTTGAAAAAGGTATTCTGGAATATCATGGGAAAAAATAAAAACTGGAATATTATGACGATGAGGAAAATAACGATTTGTGTTTAATTGGGGAAGAAAATACTCTTCCACTAATCGAATACATTATTAAAAAAATATATTGATGAACAAGAAGTATTTAAAACCGATACGGTAATTGTTGAAGGAAGTTTATATAGCTTGGGATCAAAGAATCCTAAGCACGCCGACATTGAAATATCCGTCAATAAAATAAGTAATAGTTTGGGATCCAAAAATCCAAAACCCGCCGTCGTTAAATTATCCAACAAATATAATCGTTTGGGATATACAAATCCTAAACCCGCCGTCGTTGAATTATCCGACAAATATAATCGTTTGGGATATACAAATCCTAAACACGCCGTCGTTGAATTATCCGACAAATATAATCGTTTGGGATATACAAATCCTGAACACCCCGTCGTTGAATTTTCCGACAAAAATAAAATTCATAATTTAACTACAATTTCAAATCAAATAAAAGATTTCGAAAATAAAATTATGAATAAAATTGAAAAGGAGCATTCCAAAATAAATATGCAAATTCCTTTTCGAACCGATATTCAAGGAGAAATAAATACGGACAATGAAACCCCAATTTATAGCAAACAATATCCTTATGCTATGTATGTCAGTCTCAGATTTCGTTAACAGTGAAATCGACAGAATGCTAAAGGAACAAATTATAAGGCCGAGTAGAAGCCCTTATAATTCACCAGTCTTAGTAGTACCCAAAAAAGGTCAAGACGAAGATGGAAGTCCAAAACATTAACTAGTAATTGACTATAAAAAATTAAACGAAAACACAATACCATACAGATACCCTATGCAAGACCCGTCTGTAATTTTATCTAACTTGGGAAAGTCGAAATATTTCTCAACAATTGATTTGGAATCAGGATTCCACCAAATTCTAATGAAAGAATCAGACATTGAAAAAACAGCCTTTTCTATTAATAATTTGGCTTAACAAACGCCCCTAGCTCATTTCAAAGAGCAATGGATGATATATTAAGAGAACAATTTATATGGATGATATAATAATCTTTTCGAATACAATTGAACAACATTATACTGATCTAATTCAACTAATTAATATTTTACAACAGGCAAATATGAAAATTTCTCTTGAAAAATCTCAATTCTTTAAATTAGAAGCAGCATTTCTTGGTTATATTATTGTATCCGATTCCACAAAACATTAAAGAGCTTCGAAGTTTTCTAGGCCTTACCTACTATTACCGTAAATTTGTCCGAAATTATGCAAAAATTGCCAAACCTTTAACCAAACACTTAGGAGGAGATAATAGTAAATTTTCTAGAAGAATGTCTACAAAAATTACAATACAGTTAGATGACCCAGCTGTAAAAGCTTTAAACGAACTTAAAGATAATTTAATAGCACAAGTGGAATTAGTTCAACCAGATTATAAAAAAAAATTCACTTTGACAACAGACGCATCAGATGTAGCTATCGGAGCGGTTTTATCACAGGATAATAAACCAATTACTTTCATATCAAAAACTCTAAATAAAACCGAACAACTTTATGCCACAAATAAAAAAGAATTGTAAGCCATTGTTTGGGCTCTTAAAAATCTCAGAAATTATTTGTATTGAGTTATTTGTAAAGGAATACAAACAGACCATCAATCTTTTACAATCTCGGATAAAAACCCGAACGTAGAAATGAAAAGATGGTATTCTTTCATAGAAAGTTTCACTCCAAAAATAATATATACGGGTCTGTTCCAGTTTCCACTCGGAAGTGAATTTGATAACATTTTCAGATTTTTCTTTAACATTTTTTTTATTTCCCTTTAACATTTTCGAGTTTCCCGTTAACATAAGCAAATTTCCTTGTGTATTAAAATATTTTTTATTAAATTTCCCTTTCTCCGCTGCGTTTGTTTTGACAGAATTTTGTGAATTAGGGGCTGATCAAATTTTGGCCCGCTCTAGTTACCAACCTAAAGACGTTATTTCACTGCATAAAATCAATGGTACACGCGTTCTTGGCCGGAAAAATTTAATTTTTAATATGCGAAATATCTCATAGATTTTTTATTTTTCTGATTATTTGCCCTTCAAGGCACTCTACGATCCAAAATGTGAATGCTTACAAACCGAATTATTGGAAAATCAAGTATGGTACCTTTAGCTAATTCAGTTATGCAGTAATGTCCCTACACCAATAGAGAATGAAATTATTAATTTCTGTTCATTCGGATCTGAATTCCCCGGCCCAATGGCAGTTGGAAAGTTTCCGAGTGGTTTCGCTGGGAAGCATACAGAGACTTAACAGAGGAAAATCCGAATCCGAGTAAATTTGACAGAAGTGCAAATATATAACAGATTTCCAATACAAATTCCTATTGGGGAAGCTCCTATTCCAACTAAAGAAGAAGAAAACTTACACATCGATATTTATTACGCGCAAAGTTTTGTTTTCTTAACGTGTGTTGACGCATATTCAAAATTCCTAGTAGTAAAAGAAATTCAAAATAAACTAAACATCGAGAATAAAGTAATGGAATTACTTCAGCATTTTCCTCACGCCAAAGTAGTTATGACTGATAATGAACCGAGCTTTACTTCTGCTAAATTTAAATCCTTTGCACAAAGATGCGGTTTAACTCTACATTTCGCTGACCCCAGACACAGTACCTCAAACGGACAAGTTGAAAAGGCACATTCAACCTAAACAGAATTAGCTCGTTGCATAAAGGAAGAATTTAATCTCACTTATGTAGTAGGATAAATACCCTTTAGGCCCACAGTACCATGTATGTATCATGTAGTAGCTTAGTTTAAGGTATGAAGCCCATGATGGCAGAGAGAAGTATACGATCATATCCCCGGTATAAGTAAGAACAATACTGTCGTCTCGCTCTTACTTATAAGCTAGCTTTAAGAGATAACAATGTACATATACCTAGCTCTCACGCATACACACACATATGGGAGAGCATAAGAAAAACGAAGAAGCAAGGCGCGGCAGTCGGTCGCAAGCGTTAGAAGAGACAAGTTCAATAAAGGAAAAGAGTATAATTTAGCGACACAGTCTTCGACTATCTCTCGTTGCGAGCGGACGTCTCTTATCCCCCAACAGCGGTTAGCGATCGGTCTCTGTTCTTATCTGACCCACGTGGTCCTTAATTTTCATACCTTTTACTTCTAAAGTTTTTGCATTAATTTTTCAAAACACTGCTTAAAAAATACTCAAAACTATAAAAATCCAAAAGCCCCATTATGGCCCCTGGGCCTCCAAACCTGGGCGACAACCGGTTTGCACCGCTTGCCATCAGCCCCCCATCGAAAAAAAGAAGACAAGCCCAAAAGCTGGATATTGCATTTCCTGACCTTCCACCAACCTCAGTCGACAATCCTAAGTATATCATAATTGCCTCCACCAACACAGAAAAGACAATCTCCCAATTTTCAAGCTTTGCCGTCCATCGTGCCTTAAAAATGATCTCTAAAAACATCGTGTCAATTTCGAACCTCAGAGACGGAAATTTACCAATGCTAGTTAAAACCCAAGCCGATGCTGATAAATTCATTAACACCACCGACCTTATTGGTATATGCTAAATAAAATGCAAGCTCCATGAGGCGCTTAATTTTGTATAAGGTACTGTTTATGCCCCATATATCTGCGACATCCCTGAAAACGAAATTGTCAATGAACTTAAATCTCAAAAAGTGACTGACGTGTAAAAATTTATGAAATCTTACGATGGTGTGTCCAAACCGAGTGGAGTTATCCTATTGACCTTCGAACTATATAACCTCCCATCGAAAATCGAAATCTCTTGGCACTCTGTTAAAGTTCGCGAGTATACACCAACCCTATGCGTTGCAAGTCTTGCCAATTGCTCGGCCACACGGCCAAGCATTGCAAAAATTCTCCCCGCTGCTCTGATTGCTCCCTTCCACCACACTCTCCAACTAAATGCACAAAAATCAACTGCGCCAATTGTTCTGGTGAGCATTCGGCCTCTTCCCGACAAAGCCCAAAGTACCAAGAACAAAAGTAAATTCTTAGAATTAAAACCGTTAAAAAATGCACTATGCGTGAAGCGAAAACAATATTCAAGACAACATTAAACACTCCGGTTATCACCGCTTCATACTCATCAGTAGCCAAAACAACACTTCAACGCAGCGATAACGCAAACCAAAACAAAAATGACTAAATTATTAACGCGTCCACCCCCAATAACTCCCGCTCTCATTCCCCTTCCTCTTCCCTTTCCTCTTCCCCTGCCACCATTCCACAGTCCCCTATTCCCAGTACCCCTCACCTATCTAAACAATCGAATCTAAACAAATATAACCTATCCCCTGCCTCATTTGAACTATATCAAAAAATTCATGCAGAACATGATACAAAAAGCCCATCAACATCTTCTATTCAAAATAATTCAACATTGCATATAAATACTTTAAATACCCACAAACCGAACAATGAATCTTCCGACGAATCTATGAGCGATTCATAAGCTCGTAGTCCCCAAATCACCTCAAGTCTAACAAAATAATATCCGCCTTCTCTTTCCGCTCATGTCCATTACACTACAACTCTTGATCAACGATACCAACCCGGATGTTATTTGTCTTCAGGAAACCCTAGATGGTTCCCTAACGAATATAGCTTCCCCTAAGCAATTTACTGGATATTTCCATAACTTTATTTCTAATACCTATGCCAAGCAAGGTGTCTGCATACTCGTCCGTAAAGACATTCCACACAGACCTATAACAATTAATGGTACTACATGCTCTTTAGGTATTGAAATCGTAGCTCTACCCACCCTGCAGTACCTGTCATCAACGTTTCATCAACATTTCATCAACACACATGGCGGTGTGTCGATGAAAAAGTGATTACAAGCCATATAAAAGGTTGATGAATTTTTGTATGGGATGTCCGCTAAATTCATCAACACAAATTCATCAACATTTAATCATTTTTTCATCAACACTTTATACCAACAATTCATCAACATTTATACCAAAAAATTAATCAGTTTTTCATCAACATTTAATCAACAATTCATAAACATTTAATCAACAATTCATCAACATTTAATCAACAATTCATCAACATTTAATCAACAATTCATCAACATTTAATCACCTATTCATCAACATTTAATCACCTATCCATCAACATTTCATCACCTATTCATCAACATTTAATCAACAATTCATCCGTTTTTCATCAACATTTAATCAATAAGTAATCAACGATTTTTAAATTATTTTCATTTATTTATTTCCTTATTTCATAACATTATATAATAACTAATAACTAAAAAATAATATATAATTCTAAATAAATCTCAATTCGCTTCCTTTTTTCCGTCCTTCCTCCTTTTTTGGACCGCACCGCAAGGTCAGCCTGACCAATGGCATCTACAAAAAATAAACAGTAAATAAATATAAAAGAAAAGACAACATTGAAAATAGACAATATTACCCAATAGAGAAAAGTCCGCGTAAAACACTTAATTCCACTGTTTTTGATATATTTCACTGTTTTTAATATAATTTCACTTTTCTTTAACTTTTGTTAACCGCAATATATTGCGTCTTTACTTCTTTAAAATTAAAACGCAATTGAAAAACGCTTGTTTGTTAGGAGAGGGAGGGTTCGAGAGAGGGACAGTTTGAGAGAGCAAGAGTTTGAGAGAGCAAGAGCCTACGTGCCGTTTTTTGTTGATTACAAAAAGGTCTAATTCATCAGTAAGTCATCAACTTTTCATCAACATTTGTAATCAAGCTGTAATCAACCTTTTTGTGTGAATAGAGAGAAATGAGAGCGCGAGAGAGTCGGGTTTGACACGAAGGTCGAAAGAGAGCGTCGGCTCGGTGGAAATCGCCGTCGGCTATTGATGAATCGTTGATTACAGAGGCCTATTGATGACAGTGGTACTGCAGGGCAATATCTGTATTTTCAATACATACATACCTCCATCTCAATTCGTAGCAGCCAACGATATCCTAAATATAGTGGATCTCACTACCAAGCCAATAGTATATGTTGGTGATTTCAATGCCTGGAGTCCAATGTGGGGGTCCCCCTCATATAACTCTAGAGGGCATCAAATTGAAGAAGTCATAAACAATTCAATCTTAACTGTCCTCAATGACGGCTCTGCCACCCACCATTCCACTCACAACTCTTTTTCACGTCTATTGATCTTACATTAGCCTCTCTGTATGGGAGCGACCACTATCCCATAATCACAGATATCTATTCGCGAATAAATAATAAAACCCATCCCCCACCACCAAAATTTAAGATGGATAAAGCCGATTGGGATCTGTACCGTACCCTTTGTAAAGATAGCTTCAATTTTCCTACACCCAACGACTTAAATCTGTTCGCCGCCAGAATAATAAAAGGTATTAAAGCGGCAGCCAATGTAGCAATCCCGCAAACCAAACCATCGGTACGTCCGAGAAGCGTTGCTTGGTGGAGCCAAACGCTCCAAGATCTTAGGCAACAAAAGCAATCCCTTTGGCATGCATACAAACAAACTCGAAGCACCGCTGCACTGATGTCTTACAGAAAATCCAATGCTCTATTCAAGTACAGATCAAAATTAGCTAAAAGGGAATCCTTCGAAAAATTCACAAGGAACATAAGCCCCCAAGCATCTACTAAGAAGACTTGGGCCGACCTAAATCGCCTAATAGGTAACTCCTCGAATTCCCTCAGAACTATGAATTACAAAAATGTAGAGCTACATCAATCTGTAGACATTGGCGATGCTTTTGGGGACTTTTGGTCGGACTATTCTAAGGACGACAATTTCTCCCACCAATACAAGACCCTTAAAGAAACATTTCTGTCTCAGGAATACAATCCCACTAAGCTGTCCGCTGCAGATGTAGATCTCGACTTCAGCTTCACCCTTAGTGAACTTGAATATGCCCTCCAGTATGCGAAAGGGAAAACACCCGGTTTTGACCGTATTTCCTATCCAATGCTTAAGCAGCTACCTTCCGAAGCTAAACACCGCCTATTAGAAATGTATAACACTATGCTCGCTCGGGGCTCCTACCCCCATGTGTGGAAATCCGCCATTATTATACCAATTATAAAACCTAATAAGCCAACACACGAAATTACATCTTTTAGACCTATTTCCCTACTTCCTTGTTTAAGCAAAACACTTGAAAAAATGTTAGCCAAAAGGCTTATGTGGTTTATTTGTAAACATAAACATATCAGCCCCCACCAAACTGCATTTAAACAACAGCATAGCACTCTTGATTCGCTTTTGCAGCTCCACCATTATGCATCTGACGCCCTTTCCACCAAAAATCACGTTACCATACTGGCAACTGATTTTGAAAGGGCGTTCGATCGCGTAGGGGCGCATACTGTACTGGATCATCTTTCCCGGTGGGGGATAGGTCAAAAGACCTTCAACTTGACGAAGGCTTTCATGATCAATCGCTCAATCGGAGTCAGAGTAAACAACACTCTGTCCAAATTCTATTCCCTCCACAATGGCATCCCCCAAGGATCGCCTCTCTCTGTCGTATTGTTCATGATTGCCTTCCAGTCCTTTAATAACATTATTCTAAGATATAAACAAATTAAACTCTCAATATACGCAGACGATGCTATAATTTTTAGCAAGTGTAAGAACACTACTACACTAAATAATAAGTTTAAAGAAATGCTGAACGAAATTCAAATTTGGGGCAACACTTCCGGTGCAACCCTCGCTATAAACAAATGTAAAATTTTCCATATCTGTAAGAAACAACGCTGTACTTACCCACCATTAGCTTTTAATAACATAGATATAGAACGCGTTCCTTCCCTTAAAATCCTCGGCATAATAATCGATAAGAGACTCGCATTTAAACAACACTGTAATGAACTTAAGATAAATCTCAACAATAGACTTAACATTATAAAATTCCTAACAACTAAGCGTTCCCTCATCCACCCCACAACACTTATTCAAGCGACAAGAGCTCTGTTGCTGTCAAAAATTGATTACGGCCTTCCTATATATGGGTGGTGCACTCCATCAAATTTAAAGAAAATCCTGCCTCCCTATCACGCTGCCGTTAGGCGCAGCATTGGCGCATTCCCAACGACTCCAACTAAATGCTTATTGGCGGAAGCCGGACTACCAAACAACCTTCAAACTAATACCAAAACTCATGTGCTGAACGAACTCTATCCTGCACAAAGACTTCCAAATTGCTTTGAAACATCGTCGGAAATTCAAAATCCTATCTCCGATACGAAGATGCATACAATTTATAAAGAAATACAACATTGAAACACCCTATCGTTGGAACAAAGTCATCCCATCGCCCCCTTGGAAATTACGTTCCACGGCCATCGACACTACACTTCACGATTTTCAAAAATCTGGGACTCCTACTACAGTGTTTAAACAGCTATTTGAAGAAGCTACCCATAAATACGCAGATCGGAAATGGCTGTACACAGACGGCTCAAAGTCCGACGCAACGACTACATTTGCAGTAGTAGATGAATGCGGATCAATTGTTTCATGGGGTCAGCTACCCCACCACTTCTCGGTTTTTACTGCTGAAGCCGTAGCGATCATCAAGGCAATTAAATTTGCCCTCGAAGTCAAGGGAAGACATATTATCTGCAGTGATAGTCTGTCCACCCTGGAAGGAGTCCAAAACTTCTACAACAACAACAACCTATTATTATTTTGCAGTTGCAAAATTAAGCTATTATGGGTCCCTGCTCATATAGGAATTAATGGAAATGAGTTAGCCGACAAAGCCGCTAAGCTAGCCGGTCGGGCTCTGTGTTATTCAATTATACCTGGAGTACAACAGGACATCTGGAAACTCATTAAAAAGATATTGCTCGACAACGAGTTAGAAGAATGGTCATCTTTTAACCACTGGTACAAACAATCCAACCCAGACAAAATAGTCACCAATTTCCCTGCGTCGTGCAACAAAAGGGAATGCGCCATACTTACTCGGTTAAAAACTGGACACACAAACCTCACACATAAGCACCTGCTCAACGGCGAAAGGCGACCGAGCTGCCTTTACTGCGGGGACGAACTATCCGTCAAACATATACTAGATACATGCCGACAACACCATAACCTCAGAACAAACCTCTTCGGTCTCACGCCGCCATCAAATCTATTAGCTAACCTAACATCAAACAACTGTAACCTAATAATATATTTCTTAAACAAATGTAAATCTATTCACCTAATCTAACATAACTACCTAACTATTAAGTAGTCGAGTCGATGGCCACAGTAGCTAGTTACTCCCCACTTTAAATTAGTTATTATATTATAAATTCTGTTTATGTATAGTAATTAATATTGAAATAAATAAATAAAAATAATTTAGCGACATATCGGAGTTTAATTGGAGCTTACAACATCAGAAGTGGTCAAAACTCATTATGCCTGGCACTATATTAAACCGATTCTCGGTGCACCAACTAAAAAACTGGTTGGGAGCCCTTGGACGCCAAACTTCCGGCACTAAAGCGGAGCTGATAGGGCGTCTCCAAGCCATTTCTTCGGAAATTCGTGGCGATCCACCACCAAACAACGGGTCGGCAACAGAGACAGTAGAGGAAATGGATGGAGCTGCGTCTATGGTGAGACAGTCACAAGGTGAAGATGCGCGAGCGATCCCGTTCGACGCGCAGAAAACTGCGTCGGAGACCCTGGACAACATGGAGTTTGATCAGTTATCGTTGGTGGATGCAGAAAAATCCACCCTTCAGAAACTGCGGGACGAGATAGATGCAAACATGGCCGTATTGCAGAGCATTTACACGGAAATCGACGAGGCCAACAAGAACAAGTCTGATCGTGCTAACCAAGTCCATGACGTCATCAAAGATAACATTGAAATTGAAAACGACCGCAATGTTAACATGCGCGCTAACAGCACCAATGTTAAAGTTAACAGCACCAAAGTGACCATCACAACCGATAACTTTGGCATCAGACGGAACACTGTTGGAAAAGACATCGCTGGTAGTGAGGATCAACGCCAGAGCACAAATGTAAACAAACTTCTGGAAACGCCAGCGGCCTCGCTTGCCTTAGCAAAAGAGGTAACAATGGAATACGACGGCAGCGTGTGTGCGCATAATTGGGTCACACAGCTTCAGAACATTGGCAAGATCTATAATTTGGACGACGGATGCATACATATGCTTATAATTGCCAAGCTTAAGGGAAACGCACAACGCTGGCTGCACACAAACGCCACACGCATTCTGGAGTCAACCGATCAGCTGTGCGAGCAATTAGTTATGACATTTGGCGTCAAAATGTCCAAAGGAGAACTGAGGAGCGCATTCCAAAAGCGTGAATGGCGTTCAGAGGAGAAATTTGCTGTTTATTTTGAAGACAAGATGATGCTGGCCAAAGACATCAACATCGATCTGGAGGAGCTCCTGGAAAACATAGAGGGAACTCCAGCATCAGCGCTGCGCAATCAGGCTCGCATACAGTGCTTCTCAGAGCCGAATCAACTTTTGCGGGCTTTCTCAGAAGTCCGTCTGCCAAAGCAAAAGATAGAAGGTAGTTCACCAAAGTGTGAGTGCCGCAAGCCAAAGAGGGAACCCGGATCCTGCTACGCCTGTGGGGCATTTGGACACTTCGTCGGACAGTGTCCGGAGCGCAAGAGCGCCAATATCAACAGTTATGTAAGACAAGATTTGTTTTCACAATAGTTATAAAACCCCATTAGTTACAGAATGCCTCATAGACACCGGGAGTCCAATATGATTTGCAAAATTAAGCAATATATCCAATGAAGTTAATTTAGAAACCGCTACTGAAAACTATTTCGGGCTGAATAAAAGCCAACTGACAATATTTGGAAAAGTTTTATGTTATAAAAGAGAGATTTTTTTTTTTTTTTATGCTTTGCTTCTATTTATTGAATCTTCTAGGAGTCATGTAGACTGAGACAGTGGCCCTGACAAGTTATGGCTGGGTTGGAAGCTCTGTACGTTGCAGGCGGGTTCGGCTGGAGACCCGAGTCAAGACCCTTGCTAGAGGATTTGGGTGGACAGAGAGTTTTTCATTGTAGGACGCTTTTTGCTTGTCTATTTAATCTTTTACTGCGAGAATGCCGAGGTCCCTGTGGATGTTTTGGTTACGAATATACCATGGTGCCCCAGTGATTGTTCGCAGGATCTTTGATTGGGCTCGCTGTATGATGTCTATGTTGGTTCTGCTCGCGTTCCCCCACAGCTGGGAGCCATACGTCCAGATTGGCTTAAGAGTGGAGTTGTAGAGCAGGACCTTGTAGTCCAGACACAAGGGCGATCGTGAGTTTATAATCCAGTGGAGGCTGCTGGCTTTCAGTTTTAGGTGCAGCTTCTTGCATTCGATATGTCTACGCCATGTTAGACGTCTGTCGAGGTGGATGCCGAGATACGTTACGTCATTAAGAAAGAATTAAATGTTATTTTTATTTATAGGTGGTACGACGTGTCTACGGGTGCCACGGGTCTATGAGTCATAATGTAGTTCTCGGACGAAATTTTATGGAAGCTTGCCACCTTAAACTGGATCCAGATACTTTGGAAAGGATTACGTTACCCCATTAGATAGTAAAATAGATAGAAAAACGGTTAGGGAAACAGTCAGTTCTATTGTTAGTGAAACAGCTAATGAAACAGTTAGTGATACAGTTAGTGAGACAGTTAGTGAAACAGTTAGTGAGACAGTTAGTGAAACAGTTAGGTAAATAGTTAGTGAAACAGTTAGTGAAACAGTTAGTGAAACAGTTAGTGAAACAGTTAGTGAAACAGTTAGTGAAACAATTAGTGAAACAGTTAGTGAAACGGTTAGTAAAATAATTAGTAAAAAAGTTAGTGAAACAGGTTTTGAAACACTTCGTAAAACAGATATCGAAATGAGTAGTAAAATAGTAAATCCTGCAGTTAGTAACACAATGAACGAAACAGTTATTCCTTTAGGCAGCGTAACAACGGATTCCGCACTTAGTCAGAAATGTTATAATACAGTTATGCCCAGTTATGAAAAAGCAGTTAGAGAAATCTTTAGCATTGATTACGAAGAAGATGAGCAAACGAATTACATATGAGGCGCAGAAAATGACCGAGCTTTAGACTGTCAATTGAAAGAGAATATTAAAAGCAACTACTTAGATGTTAGAAAGCCTACCTAACCTTAGGCAGATGTGAAATAAAACTATGTTTAGAAACGTCAAAACCATTTAGCTGCGCACCAAGAAGACTTGCCTACTCAGAAAAGGAAAAATTACAAAAATTGCTAGATGAATATATGAAAGAAGGGATTATACGACCTAGTGAATCCGAATATGCTTCACCAATAGTTTTAGTTAAAAAGAAAACAGGAGACATACGACTATGCATAGACTTTAGAAAACTAAACAAGGTGCTAATCAAGGACAATTGTCCAATACCGCTTATCGATGACCTCTTTTCATGAATTTGTTAATAAGGATTCGGTTAGATACACGTCATTAGTTAGACCGTTAGGTCAATTCGAATTTCTCAGAATGCCAATGGGTCTAAAAACTGCATCGGCAAAGATTTCAAAGATTTGTAAACAAAATTTTCGAGGAGCTCATAAGGGACAACAAAGTAATTGTTTACATGGACGACATCATGATCGCCAGCAAGGACACAAACCGTTATACGACATCTTGAGAAAAGACGAAAAATTTAAATTTGGAGAAAAAGAAATGAGCTGTTTTTCTACACTTAAGGAAAAGTTAGTGCAGGCGCCGGTTTTAGCCATTTATAATTTCAAAGACGAGATAGAGCTGCACTGTGATGCAAGCGCTCTTGGTTTCGGTGCCGTGTTATGTCAAAAGAAAGAGGATGGAAAATTGCACCCCATATTTTATTTTTCAAAACGAACAGTCGCTGAGGCAAAATATCACAGTTTCGAACTGGAGACGATGGCAATTATTCACGCACTGCGACGATTTAGAATATACTTGTATGGAAAACGCTTTAAGATTATTACTGATTGTAATTCACTTACATAACACTTAATAAGATTGAACTTAATCCGCGAATAGCTAGATGGGCGTTAGAGCTCCAGAACTACGACTATGAACTCATACATAGAGAAGGTAAAAGGATGCAGCATGTAGATGCTCTTAGTAGATGTACGAAAATTCTGATAGTAGAATCGAATACGTTTGAAGATAATTTAGTAATTTGCCAAGCCAAAGATAAAAAAATGCAAGAAATTAAGAAACCGTTAGAAAAAAATTAACATAAGTTATACGAAATGAGAAACGAAATAATTTATAGAAAATGTAACGACGGCAGACTATTATTTTATGTTCCCACATGGACATGGAATCGAATATGATACGCCAGAA